>JAPEBW010000058.1:0-105014 GCA_027405785.1 Ophiocordyceps robertsii | reverse complement strand
AGCCGACAGACAATCAGTGCGGCGCGCATCATGATGCCTATCCCGAGCAGAGCACTCGGCCGGCCTCGTGCCTGGCTGGAGTTGGACTTTGCAAGTACATGTATGTATACATATACGTACAGTACATACAGTACATACAGCACAGGCACGCATCCGCAGAGAGAGCCTCGAGGCACGCACGCACGCAGGCACGCGCGCACGCACCCGGCGCGGTTGCCGTGCCGCCCGGAGGAGCCAAAGCACGTCAAGGCTCGTAAACTCTACAGTCAAGACGACGGGAAGCGTGGGCCCAAATCCGAAACCCCGTGATGGTGTGGCAATGCCCATCATCAGTCAGCCGTGCGACGACGAGAAGCTTTTTGGCCCAAGTACGGATACGACCGGGGAGGCACGTAGCTACCCGTACTTGACATACCTACCCAACTCATCCTAGCATCATGCAATGCCCGACAGGCATGGCGGCAGGAATTGCCACGGGCAAGGGCAGAGCTGATGATGCGAGACACACCCAAGGTGGGCTTGTTGTCGTGCGAGAGATGCAACGGGCTTCTTGCCGGCCGGGGACTGTGGGATTTGGAGGCCTGCCTGCCAAGGCGGGCGACTGTGTCGTCTACCAGGTTCGGTGCCTCTATCCGCACTGTGCTACTGTGCCAGGCACCTGGTAGTATGTACATACCTGGGTACATAGGTACCTACCTAGTAGCCAGCAGCAGGCACCGACTTCTTGTCTCCCTTTTCAGCATGCACACACCTCCAGCCTCTCTCTCTCTCTCCCTCCCCCCCCTCTCCCCTGGCCCTCTTTTCCACGTGCCGACGCAATCCCCCCCCCTTCCAAAACACAA
This sequence comes from Ophiocordyceps robertsii, assembly GCA_027405785.1. Lineage (NCBI taxonomy): Eukaryota > Fungi > Ascomycota > Sordariomycetes > Hypocreales > Ophiocordycipitaceae > Ophiocordyceps > Ophiocordyceps robertsii. The sequence continues at coordinate 104,172 of JAPEBW010000058.1, read as the reverse complement.
CACAGCCCGTCGCAGCAGCCAGGAAAAGAAAAGGAAAAACAAAAGACGAAATGGAGGGCCAGGTCGGGTCGGGTGGCTGGGCGGCGCACCGCCATACATACTGTTTCAGCCGAGGGTGCAGCACGCCGATGCCTGGACCCTGGTTGGCCCGTCTCTTCGGTGCATGCTTCTGCTCGTCGTCGTCGTCGTCGTCGTCCCCCTTCTAGGCTCACATCCCCGGCCCGGGCCCACCCCCTGTTGGCATTAGGCTCGGTGGATACCGCATCATGGGCGGAGCCTCGGGATGATGGAAAGGCTGGGGGGGGGGGGGGATACGAAAGGGGTGTTGCTGGACGGACAAGGGCGATCCGCTCGGGCTCGCACCTCCAGCAAGAGTGCTGCGTGTGTGCGTTGTGTGTTCACAGGGTCATTATAATAAACACCAGTCCCTGCCTGTCTCATCCGTCGTCTTGTCATGCCATCCCTTCTCCTAATAATAAACACGACACCCGTCTCGTTTCCTTGCTCCTCCCTCTCTCCCTCTTTTCCTCATCCTTGCCAACGCCGTCGACTCCTCAAACCGCCGTCGCCCTTGTATCACTCGTCTGCCTTGCCTACCTACCTACCTACCTACCTAGGCCACTGATTATTATTACTCGTCGTCCATTGTCTCTCGCTTGAGCCGACACTCGGCCGCTCAAAAAGGAGGCCCCCAGCCGCCGCTGGCAACCGTCTCTCGCGCATCCCAAGCTCTCTCGACGCAATGTTGTCCAAGTTCTCCGTCGTGGCCGTTGCCGCCTCGAGCCTCGTTTCGGCCCAGACCTTTACCGCCTGCAACCCGCTGAAGAAGAGTGAGCATCTCTCGTCTCCGCCTCGCTCGGCCAGCATCTGACCATTCTCCCAGCGTGCCCTGCCGATCCCGCCTTTGGTGAGACGGTCAACTGTGACTTCACAGAGGGCGCATGCGGCGCCTTCCAGGCTGCCGATGCCACGACCATCAAGTACAGCGGCGAGGGCGCCGTCTTCACCATCAACAACGAAAAGGACGCCCCCACAATCCACACGGGCAAGTACATCTTCTTCGGCGAGGTCGAGGTCGAGGTGCAGGCCGCTCCGGGCCAGGGCATCGTCACCAGCGCCGTCCTCCAATCCGATGATCTCGACGAGGTACGTGTGTTCCCCTGGACGGGCCGACGGCGAGGCTAACAGGCACGACGCAGATTGACCTCGAGTGGATCGGCAGCGACAAGGGCCAGGTGCAGTCCAACTACTTCAGCAAGGGCGACACGACGACGTACGACCGCGGCGCCTACCACGCCGTAGCCGACAGCGTGGGCAGGTCGCACACGTACGGCATCAAGTGGACCGCCGAGGCCGTGACCTGGACCGTCGACGGCGCCGTGGTGCGCACCCTCCGCGCCGCCGACGCAAAGGGCGGCGCCGCATTCCCCCAGACGCCCATGCAGGTCAAGCTCGGCACCTGGGTCGCCGGCGGCGAGAAGGCCCAGGAGGGCACCGTCAAGTGGGCCGGCGGCCGCACCGACTTCTCGCAGAAGCCCTTCATCGGCGTCTACAAGCGCATCAAGATTGTCGACTACGCCGGCAAGGCCGAGGCGGCCAAGGGCGGCATCAAGGAGTACGTCTACGGCGACAACACGGGCACGGCCAAGAGCATCAAGGTTGTCGAGGGCAAGAGCGACAGCAAGCAGGTCAATGGCGAGAACGGCATCAAGGGCGGCGAGGGCAAGGACAACGGCAGCAGCAGCCACAACGAGTCCAAGTCGATTCTCGATGGCGACTCGTCCAGCAGCGGCGCCTCGTCGCCCACGCGCCGCCCCTCTGCCACCTCGGGCCGCCCTCTCCAGACTGGCACTGGCACTGCCGGCGACGACGCCCAAGACGAGCAGGCCCGGACCACGCTGGCGACGGCCACTGGCGCTTCTAACTCGACCGTCACGGCCCGTCCCTCGAGCGGCCCCAACGGCGCCTCTGTTCCCACGGCTGCTGCCGGCCGCGCCGTCGCCTCGTTTGGCGCCCTTGCCGTCGCCGCCGCCTTTGTGGCCCTGCTCCTGTAAGGGAGAGTCTTGCTCGGTGACGCAGCCACCTTCGGACCCCTTTTCTTCAATACTTCTTCACAATGTACACAATTCACCCGCCCCCGCCGTGGTCACGACAAGGAGTGCATCGGAGGGCACGTCTTTTCCTGTTATTCAAGCACTTCGAGACGACCCTTTTCGTCGGAAGGCGAAGCCCAAGGAACAATCTCTCCATGGACCGAGAGTAGCATCCCGCGCTTCGCCCCTCCCCCCGGAGCAACGCGTCCCGTGGGCTTGAATCTCATCTCCACACGTCTCGCACTCGACGACTCTTTTCAGCAGGTACATCTACTTGTAATAAGATTGCCGGTTCTTCCTCTTTTATTTTTATGGATCCGGGGTTTGGCTGCGGGCGGGACTCCGGAATGTGTTTATGCCACTGCGCCCGTGGTTTCGAGAGCTTCGACGCCGTTGCGGAGAGAACGCCGGCATGCCTAGCCAGGCACGGGACGGACGGCATCTGGTTGGGCGGGCAATCGTGTAGCTAGTGAGCCATCATTGGTAGATCTGAGCCTGTTCTTCTTGTCCGGGACAAGTCTACCGGCAAGCAGCAATGGACCAAGTACAAGCACCCATTCTGAGCAAAACCCTTCCTCCATTCCCGTCGTTTCTCGGCCGGCCTCACCTGGCACCTAGGGGCGTGGCATTCCGCGCTTGGGGCATTTGGCCGTCCACGAGCCTCCAATGCCCTGCGGCAGCCAAGGCCGCAACGTCGACGACGACGCGAACTGCCGCAGCGGGCCGGGATGGAATACGGACCCTTTTCGGCTGTTTACGAGAAAAGCACAGATGATGCTCGTTCCCGATGGCAAGAAGTGGCTCGAGCGCTCGGATTCCGCCGACGTGGGCGTGCCGATAAAGACAGCTTGTCGTCTAGTTCAGGGGGGAGCGGAGAGGATCATCGGGATTAAGGTTGGCGAGGGAGAGACAGTGCCCAGGTCATGATCGACAATGCCAAGCAACCACTCATTGTTCTGGCCCAGGCTCTGTTTCTGCCCGCGGCAGTCGTTCCGGGACGTCGCTCCCTGGCGGGATTCCGCACGAGGCGTGCAAGGCATGAGAAACAAGCCGTCCCGTCGTGCCAGGTGTCACCGACAAGGGGGGACGCGCCGCTCTGCCTACCTGCGACACACGCATCACGCGCATGCATGCCTGACAGTATGTAGGAGGCCGCGTACCTGCATCCTGAGCAGTCACGTCAAGTATGAGGGGCCGTGCGCCAGACCGCCATGTCGCGCCGCGCTTGCGGATTGCAAAAAAGAAATACGGAAAAAGGAAAGACAGACAATCAGCCACAGGTCCAGCCATAGGGGCTGCTGGTCGGGAAAGCCCGGCCAGATTACCGGGTCATCGGAGAAAAGAGCAAAAGAAATTGCTTAATTGGGCAAAAAATAGTTGAAAGAATCCGTTTTTATCCGTCTCCGGTACTGGGAATCGAACCCAGGGCTGCTCGGTTCCTCATTGAGAGCGAGCGATGTTAGCCACTACACCATACCGGATCTTAGTCATCGTTAATGATAATTTGACCTATCTATACCGTTTGTGCACATCTACAGCAGCGCAACGATCAACGCCGATTCCCGCGAGAACAACCGGCGAAAGCTACTGCCAGCTCCTGGACGAACACGTACGAACACAACCACCATACTAGTCTTGATTGTGACTCTCCAATCGTGCCCGACTTGTCTTTGATTCATGCCCAAAGGGCACGGCTCACGGCTATGCTATGCTAGCTAACTTCGCCACTCATCTTCAAGCAAAGCGACATGGATACAGGCCTTGTCTCGCGCCTCTCCCAATGCTGTTCACAAGGCAGTGCAGGGCTCGGACTTCTAGACGCTCCGCATCACCCCGACGTCGTTCCACGCCTTGCGCACAATCTTGGCCGCCGTCTCCCCAAACTCGTCCTTGGCACAGCCCACAGTCACATCGGCAAACTGCTCAAAGGTGCAGCGCGGAGGCACCCGTTTACTGGTCATTGCCTTCCACCAAATCTGGCCCGCCTTCTCCCACGAGTAACCCCCAAATGCCACAGCCGCGAGGTAGAACGCCTTGTTGGGGATTCCCGAGAAGATGTGGACGCCTCCGTTGTCCTCGAACGTCTTCTCGTACATCTTCATGTTGTCCACCTGTGGATCTTTGCCCTGCGACCAGCATTAGCCAAGTCGAGCACAATGGCGCAGCATTTCAAAGGGCTCACAAATCGAGGGTCATCGTAGGCTGTGCCAGGGCTCTTCATGCTTCGAAGGGCGAGTCCCTTGATGCCCGGCAAAAGGCAGCCCTCGCCGACAAGCCAGTCTGCCTTGTCGGCTGTCTCGTCCTCAATCTTTTGCTTGATCATGATCCCAAACACGTCTGAGATATGCTCGTTGAGCGCACCAGGCTGTTCCATGTACTGCAGAGGGCTGGTGTGCTCCGTGATGGCGTGCGTCAGCTCGTGTCCGATGACATCGATACAGCCAGTGAAGTTTTGGAGGAATTCGCCGCCGTCACCAAAGACCATTTGCAGCTTGTCGGGGTCCCAGACTGACGAGCTGCAGATTAGCGCCTCTTCGTGTCAAACAAGGGGGCGTCAAAGGGTTAGATGGCTTGTCCAACGAAGTACTCACATGCGTTTTCAAAGTGACGGCCAAAATGGACGGAGCTGATGACGTCGGCGTTCTTGTTGTCAATCGACTTCCACTTGAAATGCGTCTTGTAGAAGTCGAGAACATGGCCGACGTTCTCGTACGCGAGGTTGACATCCTTGTCTTTCACCTTAGCTTCGCCCTCGGCTCGGGCGAGCTCGCCAGGCAAGTCGTCTTCGTCTCGCGACATCTTGGCGTCGTATACAGCTCGATAGGGGGCATCCTTGGGTCTATCCTTCCGAGGATCCTTGGCTTCGGCCGCCACGATGGCTTGCACATTCATCAGCAGCCATCATTGCGTTTGGGAGACAAAGAGGAGAAACGACCAACGATGGCTTGCACTACATACCTTGCTCGGCAGGCGGGGGCCTGGCCATGAACGTCTGAAGATGCTCCAGATCTTGCTTGGCACGTTCACGAGTGGTCTCGTCTACGGCTTCCGAGACGGAAAGCCTGGTGAGGACGCTCTCAGGGATGAAGGGCGATGATCGATACGGAGAGGCGGCGTCGGAGGCGCGAGGCTGGGTCAGCATTGCCATGCGCTGCTGTCGCGAGGCACCGATCCGGCTGTGAGCGGCAAGCGACCTGTGAGCCGCCTTGCGGACATGCTCAGGGTTGCTGCCAGACTCGGCAATGCCGCGCAGAAGGTGAGGCGGCACGATGAAGCAAGGGCACGACATGTTGGCGGCTTGGGACCGGTTTACCACTTGCTTCCGAGCACCTATGGTTCAAGATAGGAGCGGGACGAAGAAGGATGCGGTTGAATAGGAGGATCTCGTTCCAGGCGTATGTATGATGGTAGAATGTTGAGGAGGACGCGGGAGAGCTGCCGGGCTGCGAAGAGGCATCTCTTCTGCCGATGGTTATGTAGGTGGGCACCTGGACGACAGACTGCCAGTGCGCCTGCTCCAAGTGTAGGCGAGAGGCACTCTTTCCTCGCATAGAGAGCTCCATCAGGCACAAGGTGGAAGGGAGAGCACCTCGTGCTGCTTGGGCGCCCACCTGCCGAGGAACGATGACCTGTGACTCTCGATTCCCGTGGCCCATGAGGTGCCTGCGATAGGCACATGGGCATGTGCGCAGCCGGCTCTGCCAGTCGCTCCCAGCGCTCTGCTGCGGTTGAAGCCAGAAGACCTTTGGCGTGCCACCCATGGTTTGCTGAGTCTTGTGCTCTGTTCGGGAGGCAGTGGACGAGGCTAAGCGAGCTTCGACTCACACGAGGTGCAAACGGACTCGCGAGCTGCCATCTCTGAGACGAATGCGCCCTGTCTCACGCCAATGGAGTCTACTTAACTCGACTTGCCCTCAGCGACATTTGTCCAAGAACTGCTGTCGGCACGGTGAGCTTTCCCGACCGTACCTACCTCTAGGTACTACCTAGGTAGGTCGTGGGTAGGTACCTTGGGTTGTAGAAAGGTAGGTAGGTAGGTAGACAGATAGGCAGGTGCCTCGTCAAGCCGGCGAGGTAGGCCGTCCTCGTACCTGCCTGCCGAGTCCAGATGCTCTCATCGGGCCACGTACTCGACCCTCTTTCCCCCTCTCCTTCCGCCCTCTCCTTCCGCTCTAGCAAACAACACCAAGCCCCCTCACCGACTCCGACTGCGACCAGAGACGTCACGAGAGGCCACGCCAAACATCCCCCTTAGGCGGTGGGCGACACGAATGCACTGCCCAGAGCACGCTCCATGGCTTGTCAAACTCTCGCTCGCTCGCTACCATCACGTCCATTTTCAAGCCACGTCACGAGCATCCTCACTCAAGCACCTCAAGCTTGGTGCTGACCGAAATGACCCGTCAAGGCAACGCCACGTCCTCTGGCCCAGGCCAGCGGTTTCAACCACCAGACGGCGGGACACCAGCCATCGAGCAGCCCCCGAGCAGCACGACGGACGCGCCGGAGATGCGCAGGATCCAGCTGCGACACAAGTTGGCTACCCCGACATTCAAGCTCCTCTGTGACATCCCGAGTTCCCCGGATCGAAGGGAGGTGCTTCACAGGGCCTGCTTGGCAACTGAGTTTCGCTCCTTTCCCATGAAGCAGACTGAAAGGGGCTTTTTTCGCCATATCAACGATCACTCACCAGTCCCGTACCCCGTCCGCGAGGCCGTTTCGGAGCCATGGCACAAGGTCTTTTTGCTTGTCCAGGTTGACTTGCACGGGGCAGGCTGGCCAAACAAGATATCCGCCGACGCGCGGAAGAATCTTCACCAGGAGAGGGGCCGCATCTACCTTCTTCTTGACCATGCCCTCAGATGTCTGGTTGACATCCTCGGTCACAGACTGGACGGTCGAGGCGTCAACGTTGCCCTCGATGTCTTGCGCAGCGTCAAAGCTGGGGTCTGGGAGGGGAGCTGCAACGAGCTGCTGCAAGTCCAAGGGTTAGGCCCTGCCAAGATGAGCAGGCTGGCCCAGGCTGGTATCAAGAGCATCAAGCAGCTTTCAAAACTCGACTTCTTTCACATCGAGCGGCTGCTGAGTCGGAACCCCCCTTTTGGGCATCAAATGTTGCACCAGATTGCCGGCTTTCCGTCCCTGACTTTGCAATTTGACACTGTTGGCCAGCATCCCGCGTCGTCGACATCAGGCCCGAGTGCGTTGAACGTGGCGTCGAAAAAGTCGCTGTTGATCGTCCGAATCGTTTTGGGCCACGAAAACGAGGCCAAGCCGTTGTGGAGGAAGAAGCACCCCTGGACTACACTGGTGGTTGAGGGCGAGGGTGGCAAGCTCCTTTGGTTCTGGCGAGGCAGCGTTAAGAGACTGGCTGCCGAAAAAGAGTTGGTCGTCGGCCTGCACGCAAGAAAAGGGGAGCAGCTCAAGTTGGCGTTTGCGTGTGAGGAAATCGTAGGGACAATCATTCGCAGCACTCACCTGGTCCCATGAGACAGACTCGTGGTTAATCGAAGCCTCAGCCATGCTGATTGGTGGGAAAGCAGCAAGAGAAACTAGGAACCCGGTGAGAGAGCTTGTGAGATGCCGGACCAAGTCGACATAGCCCCAGCATACGGGATATCTTGCCGGGATTATGCTCGTAGTCCACTGGCCCATCACCAACCCCGTTGAGGCTGAGAGACACGCCGCGCGGGGAGCTTCGGGAAGTGCAACGACACACCTTGCTGCAAGTACCCCGGCAGTCTCCCATTGCCGGGCGAGGAAGTATGATTAGGCAAGCTTTTGCCTCTCTAAAAAGTAGTAACATACCTACTTAGGCAAGGAACCTCGGTAAGGCACATGATATAATACACGCCCTCGACACTCCCCTGCCCTGATCGCATCGCGCCGTGAGGAAATCAGGCTTGCCCCAGGTCCCAAGATGCATGATATGAGTGTACAGGCACGATCCGGCCTCTTGCGGGGAAGAAGCGGCCGCGCCGTCAAAAACCTCAGCCAGAGAAAGGAAGCGGGGAGGAGGGAGAGAGAAGAGCCCAAATAGTCGCGTCACCAGTTCACGACGGCGAGCACGGGCCCCTCACTTCTTGGCCGCTGCTTGGTTGAAGCCGTCGAGGACCGTATCCTTTATCTGCTTCCTCTTGAGCGCCGCGGCGTCGGTCGCCTCTTCCTGCCCCGAAGCGGGCTGCTCGAGCGCCTTGTTGCCTTGTGAGTAGCCGCCCTCCTCCGTGGGCTCCGGGCCCACAGCCTTCTTGGCCATGGACCTGGCCTGGGCCTCGCCGACCTTGCCGTAGACGCTGAGGCCCGTGGCAATCATGCCGCCAATGTCGCCGACATTGCCTGGGACGACGACGGCCGTGCCCTCCTTGGCCAGACGGCCGAATGCCTCGACGTATTTTTCTGCAACGGTCAAGCTGACGGCCCCTTGTGCGCCCTCTGCGCCCTCGAGAATGCTCCGAGCCACGGCGTCGATGCCCTGGGCGGTGGCGCGCGACTTGAGCAGGATGGCCTCGGCCTCACCGTCGGCCTCGTTGATGCGCTCGGCGCGCATGGCCTCGGAGGCGAGAATGACACTCTGCTTTCGGCCCTCGGCAATATTGATGGCGCTTTGCCGTTGCCCCTCTGAGTCGAGAATCTCGGCTCGCTTGGAGCGCTCGGCCGTGACCTGGCGATGCATGGCCTCGACGACTGGGGCGGGGGCGTGGATATCACGGATCTCGTAGCGCAGGCAGGTGACACCCCAGGCCTCGGCGGCGTCGTTGATGGCGGCGGTGATGTTCGTGTTTAGAGCGGCACGCTCCTTGAGAACGTGGTCGAGTGTGAGCTGGCCAATCTCGGAGCGCATCGTCGTTTGGGCGAGCTGGGAAATGGCGTACTCGGCGTCCTCGACCCCGTAGCTGCCCAAAACTTCAAGTCAGCACGTATTATCCTCCCTTCCCGCCATCTGCTGAGGCATGCTCACCTCGCCTTGTAGGCATCAAAGACGCGCGTGAAGAGCACGCCGTCGAGCTCAAGCGTCACATTGTCCGCAGTAATGGCGCTCTGGCTGGGAATCTCGATAGCCACCTCCTTCAAGCTCTTGACGTATGCGATGCGATCGATAAACGGCATGAGAACGGCGAGACCGGGCTCGAGAATCCTATTAAACTTGCCCATGCGTTCCACGATCCACGCCGTCTGCTGGGGCACAAAGCGCACAATCGTGTTGGCGGGCAGCCGTGGCTTCTGAAAGTACGACGGCAGCGGGCTCGCAAATGTCGAGGGCAGCAGGGCGCGCGACGAGCCGGTGAAGAGGCGGGCTTGAGAAAACTGGTGACGGGCAACAGCGGCAGCCAGTGGCGTGCGTGCGAGCGCCGCGGCCCGCACAAAAGGTGCGGCGGCCATGGTGTGCTGGGGCGTGCGTACGTCAGAGCCGCGGAGAGCGAGCGACGACGCCGGTCATCGGCCTGTATGCGTGGCTTCTCGAGTCCGGGTCGCAGGTGGTAGCGCCGTTGGAGGGAGAAGAAGCCGAAGAGCAAAGGTGACAAAAAGTTGGAAGAGGAAGTTGATAAGCTCGCGCTTACACGGGCAAGAGGCTCGCATCGCGGGCCGACGTTTACCCGCCGCCACAGTGCATTCCAACGTCTGCTGCAGAGTTGGCGCGGGGCGGGAGCCTCAGGACAGGAGGAAGGTCTGAGAGAGAGCAAAACTGCCCCGCGCCTTGCCCTCTGCTTCGCCGTCACCGGTCACCGACTTGCTCTGCCATCCATCCACCATTCTCCCCGATAAGGCACACGGCAACGTCAACAATTAAAAACTACTGCCGATCCCCAGCGCACCAAATACGACACAAGACAGGGCAAGCAGTCCGTGACGTACAGCCTGCAGCCATGGGAGCAAAGGTCCCGCGCAACTTCCGCCTGCTCGAGGAGCTTGAAAAGGGCGAAAAGGGCCTCGGCGCAGAGGCGTGCAGCTATGGCCTTGAGGACTCGGAGGACTTGCTCATGAGCAACTGGAACGGCACGATTCTTGGGCCTCCACATGTAAGGCCTCGCCTTCCTTTCCATCCTCGTCCTCTCCCGCTGTCCCCCTCGCCGCGAGGACAGGAAGCAGAGGAGCACGAGACCCGAGAGCTGACTCCCTGAACCCGTCACATAGTCCGTCCACGAGAACCGCATCTATAGTGTCAAGATGCACTGCGGCGAGAAATATCCCGACGAGCCCCCCACCATTCAGTTCGTCAGCCAAGTCAACCTCCCCTGCGTCAATGCGCAAAACGGCGTCGTCGACCCCAAGCAACTGCCCTGTCTCGCCCAGTGGAAACGTGAAAATACCATGGAGACGATCCTCATAGAACTCCGGAGGTGAGCCGCAGTCTCCTCCCTCCGCCTCGCCCCTTCCCCTTTCCCAACTCGCGACCCATTGGCTGCCCGCGGCCTCGGACAGGACCTTTATTGAGCCCGACGAAGACAAAGGTCGGTTGACAATGATGCGCGCGCAGGTACATGGCTGCTCCAGCCAATAAGAAGCTTCAACAGCCCTCTGAAGGATCGACATACTCATGATTTACAATGGAACGGGACCCATCAAGAGGGGGGAAAGGAAGCTGCCAAGGGCCAGACGTTTCCGAGCAGAGGATAGAGGCAGCTCAGCCTCTTTATCCGCAGAAGCCTCTCAACGACACGTAGCAACTATTGATGAGTTGAAGCCAGAAGAACCAGCATGATACATTTCGCGGATTCCATTCATGTGCGCTCACATCTCTATCGAGGCAACTTTACAACCCACGGCTTGAGAGTAAGTACGACGGCCGGGTACGTCTTGTGACTTTCTGCTGTCGGTGACGCTGCAGGCCAGCGATGCAGAAGCATCGAGTTACGCTCAAGTGTGTTTTCGGGCATGCTTCCATTTCCTTCATGTTCAGTTCTGTACATCAGTGCCCAGTCTCGCTGTTGCAATATTCCGCTCTCAATATCCGACATCCAATGGTACCCAATCCCGTTGCCCAATAAAGTCCAGCTCAATGCAGTAGAAATTCCAGCTCGTTAGTCCCATGACAGAAGAGATATCGGTGTAGGTATACAAAAACGGCGGGCGTTGGGCCCAAAGCACCGCCAAATCCGCGTCCCATCCCACGTGCGAGCCCACTTGAACGGGTTGATCAAGTAAAACCTGCCTCGTTGAAGGAGCAGTCTATGTCCAATTAAAATGATAAAGGAGAACCAAGTGGGATCCAAGATGTCAGTCCGCGTGTGTTATCGTGAATCTCATGCCAGTTCGGTCGTCTCTTGCCCAAGCAACCCAGCCCCTCTTCCAGGAGTGACTATGGGTGTGCCAAGGGACCAGACCCCACAGCACTCAGGCGCACCAAGCTACTTCCGGTCACTCGCTCGTGCGGCACGGCAGGGAAGGACTCTGGGGAAATGGGGCTATCGGGCCGGGGGACGTCGGCTTCCTCTTCGGCGTCGCCGGCTGTCTCTTCCACCACACCGGAAAGACGAGCGAAACTGTCATGGTGGAGCTGAGTCGGTGAGCAGCTGGACTGAGCGCTGCCGCGACGCTGACGCCGCGACTGGTTGCCGAAAAGGTCGCGGCGTGAAGACGGCTTGCCGGCCGGGGTAGTGCCGGCAGTCATGGCCGCATGCCAGTCCCTGTAGTCGCTCAGGTCTGGGCTGGGGTCTGCGTCATCGAGCATAAAAGGCACCTCTTCGTCCAAGTGCTCAGAGCTCGACCCCTGACTGGGCCGATCCTTGCCGTTGCTGGGAACCGCCGCCGCTGCCGACCACCGGCGGTGGAATGTCTGACTTGTGAATTGACGCTCAAACGATTTGCTCGCGTCGTTTTTCCAAGACTGGGAAGCCGGCAAGTCGAGATCGATCGTGGTCAGCTCAGCGGTCGATGTTTGGGCTGCCTTGGGGCGTTGGTCTCTAGATCCTCGCCGTTGAGAGTGGTGAGACGATTTCGTCATGCTAGATCTGCGACTATCGCTCCGCTCCACCTCTTGTCCTTCCGTCCCTTCCCATAAATCGGTCATGACACTCCCGCGCATGGCCTTTTGCTTTTGTCGAAGCGCAGACAGGAGCATCTCCTCCTGCCGTGACACGGCCATGAGTCGGCTGTGGCTTCCCGGGCCATCGATGGATGAGCGGGCGGAGCGGATGTAGAAGTCGACCGAGGTGGGACTCAACGGCGGCGTAAGCTGGTCGGTGGAGCCGGCAATAGACTGGGGATGCCGGGACTCGTTCCAGTCCAGCATCTGTTGCCGCGCCTCGTCAGCGTCGTTTCTTGCTACGCTCGACGGACGACGGGCTGATAGCACGGTGACAGCACGAGCTTCGTGGATGCTATACCCGGATCTCTTGCTTTGCTCAGTGGCTGCCGAGCTTGTGGAGCGGTTGGAAGTAAGGGATGTCCTCCGGGAGGACGAAATAGTAGCGGCCGATGCGCTGTGAATGCTAGACGACAAGAAGGTTGCGCCTCGGAGAGATTCTGTGGGCGGCGGCCAGGCGCCGCTTGTCATGTAGGTATTTGTTGGCGCGAAGTTCGCCTGCTTACCCGATTTGCGGGATATGTCGGCCGACTTTTCAGAGCCTCCTGACCGTTCTTTGGACGCTCTTGAACGGGAGGCGACAAGCGGCGGCACGTCATTTCCAAGCGCGGACGCGCGCCTAGCGGTAGCCTGTGTAGTTCTCTTGCAGATGGGCGAGATGTCGTCCGGGATGTCGTCGCCCTCGGAGTCAGACAACATTAGCACGCTTGTTTGCTGCAAGTCGGCCGATCCGAAGCTCCTGGCGGTCGTCTTGGGCGCCTTGGTGTGTCGGTTTGACAGGCTTGTCGTCGAAGTTGCCGGCAATGGAGACGTCTGCATGTGCTTGGTGTGAAATGCGGTTTGCGGTGTTGGCGGCGGAGAGTCGTGAACCCAATCAAAGCACTTGTTAGTGCGTCGGGCCAGCTGCCATTCAACCTTTGAAGAGGACCGAGGCGCTCTAGGTTCCGCCTTGGACCGAGACAGGTCGGGCTGCGAACACTGCTTCATGACATGTCGCATCGACATCTGCTCGTAATGATCGTAGAGGGTCGGCAGCGCGCTCAGGGCGTCGTTGGTCCGCGGCCACTGGTTACCGCAGCGACGCCCAGTGGTATCATCTCGTGAGGCTGTGAGGTTGGGGGGCGCACGCTGACTTGCGTCAAGTGAAGGTGTTTGGGGCGAATTGCTGTCCATGGTGGTCATGGGTGACAGGGCAATAGGGGATTGTATTGTACAGGTCGGGCCAAGAGCCACTTCGCCGCCTCCACGCAGCCTCCTGTGGGAGACTTTTCGGATGAGCCGAGGAGCGGACATGAGGCTTGATAGGTCCAGCTTGGCGGGCTTCTTCTTGTTCTTGCTCTTGTTCGGCACGTCGAGCGAGCACAGGCTGTGAAGGTCGAGATCAAGCATTCTGTCGGGCTTATTTGGGAGTCCCTTTGCCATTGCTGAAGACGATGTTTGTTGCGAGATGGAAAGAGGGAGTTTGGTCTTGTCGTACCACGACTTGATTGTCGAGGAGGAGCGGCTCTTTCTAAGGATACTCGAGGTAATGGTGCCGGCCGCCTCGTCGTCGAGGTGGTTGTCGAGTCTCGGAGAATGGGGGAGGACGCTTGATCCATCGCCCCACCCACTGTCTGACTTTGCAATTCCCACGGGATGGTCGTCGAAGGAGTCCCCTGGCTCTGAATCCGGATCGCAGCTGGTGGCCGTGGTGACGGACCTGTCATCGCTGAGGGCTGACGACGAGGCGTCGTCCCGATTGGACGGGGGCGCGTCGATGCTGAGGGGCAAGGAGCCCAAGATCCTGTGCGCCTTGCTCATGGGTTCCGGCAAGGGCGGGTGAGAAGCCATCTTTTTGCGACCGGGTGTGGGAAAGAGGAAAAAAGCCATGCTACCCTCTTGTCTCGGGACGTGAGGAGAGCACCCAGCCTTTTGGCGATCCTGCCAGACAAAAGGGTCCTGCCGCGTTGCGAGAGAGCATGAGAGACTTGATATATGGGAGGAGATTAAACCGGACGCCCCCCCAAGGGATGAGAGAGGGCCGTGCCGTCTTTTGTCTCTCCACCGGGATGGATTCCCCAGTAGAGGGTTATGCGAAAGACAGCCACAATCGACGAGGGTTTGCGAATGGCCCAACTCCTATAGCGGGTCGACGGCGGTTATACTGTCACGTATCGTTTTTTCTTGAGCAGGACCCTGTCACGTCTTCCTTTGCCTTGTTCGCCGGCAGTCCTGGAGCACGCGCCAGCATAAAAAAAAAAAAGAGGGAGAAAGGGAAGCGAGATGCGTCAAAAGGAACAATTCCGATGTCCAGGAGCAGGAGCAGAGAGACCAAGCCAACAGTGGTCCGAAAATATTCGTCGGCCACTCGATGAGGGAGAGGGAGAGGTCCCCACAGTCTAATTAGAAGCAATCTGCAGATGCGGGCAGCCGATCAGGGCACGGCTTGTACCAGACGAACCTGGGGAGGGGGAGTTAGACAGGGGGGGGAAGAGAGGGGGGGGGGGGTGTTTTGTTGCAAGAGAGGCTTGACGTACATACATACATAACGTGCAACGTGAGTGATGACGGGGTGTGGAGAGCAGTTAATAGTTCCAACGTCGTCTAACAGGGTCGGCGTCAAGCACCAAGAACGATAGTATTTGTGGCAGCAAGACAGTCGCAGGACGAGGCCGGGGAGCCGGGAAGGAGAGGGGCGGAGGGGCGGAGGGGCGGAGGGGCGGAGGGGCGGAGAAACGGCGAGTCGGTGAAGAAAGGGGCGGTGGTAGAGGAGCGGCGGCGGCGGTGATGGTGATGGTGATGGAAGAAGTGGTGGAGGAGGACGAGGACGAGGAGCGGGGGAGAGGGAGAGAGGGGCGATGACGATGATGGGGAAAGAGACCCAAGGAACCTTCCCAGGGACGGACAACGGGTCGCGGCCGAATGGAGAAGGCAGGCCGGCCGGCCTTGGACAACTTGCGAAGCTGGCTGCAGTGGGCGTTGTGATTGGCGGCATCGGCCGGGACCATTTTCTCCTCTGGGCCGCCACCCACGACTGCTTGTAATTACAGTGACAGTGACGGTGACATTGGATGGATCCCAACGACGCCGTGGGGCCGATGCTTTACGGGGTTTTACCCTCGGGGGCAATGCAATTCTACACGATGCTTGGCCTCTCTCGACTTTAACCGGGTACGCGGGCGTGCTCGGGCTTCCGAGCTGCGGCTTGGGGGGGGGACACGCAGGAACGGTCAGTCGGGCAACCATCATGCGCATGCCTTGTATCTTGTATGTACATAAGCCTAGGTACCTGGTAAAGTGGTACTACTTAGGTACTGGAGGGTCCAATGGTGCTAGCAACGCTGCATGTAAGCCTTAGTACATTACAGTACGTAGGCCGTCTAAACAGCGAACGTGGACAGCTGTAGCGGGTGGCTGCTCACCGTGGTCCACTGAAATGCGTCCGCGTGCATGCGTACCCGTACAGTACTCTGTATCCGTACAGAGTACGAAAGCTAATGCACAAAAGGTGCCCACGGCTTGGGGGACCCGGATCAGACGAGCCAACGGTTGACGCCAGATCTCTGATGGCTTGACCGTCTCGGCCTCGCATCATGACGGAACACCTCGCGCGCGCCCACGCTAATAACAAGCAAGGTCCACCCCTCGTGGGTCAAGCGCCCGCGGCGATCTGCGCAGCCGCCCAAGACCACCACTTGCTGTCGATGCACAGGGACGGCGTCAGGGGCTCTTGCCATCAAGAGCGCAAAAGGAAAATGACGCCCAAATGCCGACAGGCAGCAGAGGCAGCGGGGGACTGTCAGGCCGGCGGCTTCGGACGCCCACAGCAGCCATCCGGCGGCTTCAGACGCCCACAGCAGCCATCCGGCGGCTTCAACCGCCCACAGCAGCCCTTCGGCCGCCCTATTGGCGGCGGCAAGCCCGAGTCTTCTCCTTTGCCTTGTCCAATTTTCCCGGCATCCATGCAAATGCAATGCCCTCAGGTCGTTTCGTCACCCGCTTCCTTTTTTCAAACCCGCCTTTCTTTTCTCATCCCCCCCCCCCCTCTCTCATCTCAGTGACCTGGTCGGGCTGGGCCTGATCTAACTCTTCAGGGCAGCCTGTCTCTTCACCCCCCTCCCTTGCATTGTTAGACAGGCAAGGCAAGGCAGGCTGGGATCCGCTTTTGATGCGTCGCTGCCTCAAATCCGTACCTGAATGCTGCGCGCCAAGGACCTGGAATCTCTTCTTGCCTCTTCACGGCCCCATTGTCCTCGCACTCGGGCGAATGGCCGAGGGCGCGTCCATTTAGCACAGCCAACCGTCCTGGTCAGGAGACTCGCTAAAAACGCTTGGTGCCAATCTACCAGTACAGTACCTACTGTACCCAGGGGGGAACAGACCACGCACGCCAATGGACTGGATCGACTATGTACATACTTTAGCAGGGGCCTTGGTGCCTTGCCTTAGCACTCGGTGTCAGGCCCAGAGCCAACGCCAGACCGAACCCATGACGGCGGCAGCCGTTGCTGGCAACTCTTGCGACACGGCAGCACGGGCCAGGCTAGGCTCGCTCTCGGTTGTGCGACGGGCTGGCAGCGGATGGCGAGGCCAGGGGTCTGCGCTCTACGCTGCCACGGAGAGACTTGCATCACTTCCCTGGTACGGATGCGGATACCAGTCTCTTGTCAAAACGCTGGGCACGTTCCTCTTCTCCCCATCCTCTCCTCGAGGGGGGGGGGCCTGTTTGTGGCCGGGGAGGGATGGCATCCAAAGCTAAAGAGGCCTTACCCACGGCCTCGTCTTTCGCGGCATTGCACAGACGCCCCCAGCCTTCCTCCTCCTCCTCCGCGGCGCATCCATTGGCCACGCCGGTGAAGCCGAACCTCGTCCCTCCATCGAGGCTTGGTTGGTGGGACGTTCTTTGAACCTTACCTCCTCGGTACACAATCGTACGTCTTCTCGCCGTTGGCTCATGTCCCCGAGCCTCGGGCTGAACACACGTTACGCGACAGCTAATGTAACCTGCTGCTGCTCCCAGAGCGGTAATGGGTGCTCGGCATCGGACTTCAAACGTCGAGGGCGAAAAGAAGGGGGAGGCCCATTCTGAGCATGCCCGCCTCTCTCTCCGTGCTCGAGCCTCCGCCGTCCCTTGAGATCGATGACTTTTCCCTATCCAATTATTGTTTAACCCCGCTGGCCGTTTCACATCTTCGTCTTCGTCTTCGTCACCATGGCCGTTTGTTCGCACGCTGCCCGTCAAATTACAGCAGTGCGCCCCCTCGCCCATCGTAATCATAAACCCAAAAGCCCAACAGACCTGTCACATACTCGCGCGGCCCCTTCGCCCCCTGCCGCAAAGGGTCTCGAAATTGTTCCCAGAATGCCCAGAGTGCACGGAGCCATGTAGGTACGGATGGACATGCCTGCCTCCCTGGTCCGCGCTGCCGGGGATCCTAGTCGAGATTAACCAGCCTCGCTTTCTCCCCAACTGCCGGGACCGGACCGGCATCAGCCAAGACACCCTGGGATGTTGACGTTGTCGCCGTACCATAGCCGCGGGCGTGGCATTGTGGCCCGGCACATTAGCTACACATCCAGCCTGACAAGGCGGCCAATGCACACTTGTGCTGATGAGACGGGCACCACATCCAAGGGGGGCTTCCCATGGATCTGGTTACGGCCCCGGGACCGAACTGCCATTTCCGAGGCGTCGGTGTCGTGGGAAAATCGTGCCGCCATTACCCGTACTTTGACGTCCTGTCTGTTTGGTTGCGCCCCACCATGCATCCTGCATATCCTCCTCGTCGCCAGTCCTGTCCCGGATAGAAATCAGTCCGTCATTGTTGTCCGCCGCGCCGCCGCCCCCTTTCCTCATATACCGGCTGTTGGTCCCCTGACGCTGTCTCATTTTGGTCCCAGATCGAAGGATGCTCTGTTGGCAGCTACGCCATCGAACCAGCCCGCTGGTCGTCCTCACTGCTACCTCGTCTGGTTCCTCGTCACCCCGAAGTCTTGTCCATATTGCGCCCACCACCTCGTTGCCCTGTTTTCGGAGCCGTTGCCGCCCTCGAGAACCTCCTCGATGCTGCTTGTGCGGATATCAATGTCCTGTTTCTGCCCGTCCATGCCCTCCAAGTCACCTTGCGCGAATCTACGCCACCAGTCGAGCACCTCGACATGCCGGTGAATGGTCGCGGAGACAAGCGCCTCGACGTCCAAGACGAGTCCCCTCTCTCCTTGTAGTCGGCGCCAGGTCTCAAGCACATCGACACGTCCCCATCGGCTCGCCGTCTTTGTCACGCCCTCGCCGTGCGCCACGGGTATACCCGCGCCGCCCCACCACTGAAGAACCTTGGCCTGGCCATGCTGCGTGGCCCAAAGCAGCGAGCGTCCTGGACGCAGGACTATATTCTCGTCCTGCGCCGCGGCGTCGCGCCACCACTCGAGCACGGGCAGCTGGCCTCTGCCGCTGGCCTGCTCGAGGGCCGCCTCCGTGTATCGCAGAGGCAAGCCGGACCGGCGCCACCACCAGTCCAGTACCTGTACGTGGCCGTTCCTCGAAGCCCCGTCGACGGCTTCTGCATCGTAGACGCGCCTGTCGCGGAACCACTTGCTCCGTCTCCAATAGTCCAAAACGGCTACCCGCGGGTAGTGAGCCGAGGCGTGGGTCGGTAGCACCGTCCCGTCAAACACTCTAAACAGTTCCGGCCGATTGGCTTCCATGTACTCCAACACATTGGTAAGGGCGAACCGTATGACGAGCTTGACAACCATGAGGGACAAGCTCTGGAAGTTGGGCGGCGATTGCGACAGCTTCTTGCAAATGGCCGTCGAGCTGCCCGTCAGGACCGTCCACTCGAGCTCATGTCCGTAGACTTTGAGGGGATCGCCCGAGTCTTGGGATGCCAGGCACCAGGATTGCGGCATGGGAAGGTTGGTGTAGATACCGAGTGCTTGAGCCAGCTCCCAATCGCCCGCGAAATCCAGCACAAGGGTCCAGATCTCGGGCGGCAGCCTCGCCTTGATCTTGTCGCCAGGCACTCGGCTATCAAGGAATGCCGCCCTCGGGCCCCTTGTCATCTCCGCATCAATCCCCAGACCCAACAAGCCGGCCTGGTTTCTGATAATTTTCAGGACCCCATTAAAGCCATTCCAGTTTAGAACCCGCCTCGGGGGCGTTCCCTCGTAGTGCCACAATATCGGGGCCATGACCTGGATCCAACCCCATTTTCGATGCAGCTTGTTGAGCTGGCGCTTTGTTGTCGAATTCGCCCACATGTGTGTGCTCATGCCTGGAACCAAGACGATGCTCTTGCGTATGTGCCAGCCCCTCAGGACCTCGCCTAGAAGCGTATCGGCAATACCTGCGAGCATCTTGGCGATGGCGTCGGCGCCCAGCGGCACACAGACCATCAGATCCGCCCACTCGACCAGCTCGTAGGCTTGTTGCTTGTAAAAATCGATGTCATCGGCGCGGTCGCCCTGGCCCAGAGTCAAGCTCCGGTTTCCCATGACGGTGATTGTCTGCGTCAGCCTCGGAACCACGTCGTCTACAATGGCCTTTGCCTCGATCTGCGGGTGGTTAGACAGCCGCACGACGAGCGCCTGCGCCCACGAGGTATCTCGCGGGCCCGTGGATGCAACGAGAAGATGCAGCCTGGGATCCCGAATGAAGGACAAATCCCGCGGCGGTAAAGACGAGTAGTGCGCCATGGTGGAGTGGACAATTCGATCAGGCACATTGCATCATGGACATCATGGAATATTGTTGTTCTTGATTGGCCACAGGTCGCAGCAGGCGGTGTACTGTACGAGGCTGGCTTGGCTGTTGGGCTGCGGGACAAGCGACGCGCCCAGTGAGGCTCGAGCACGTGCAGCTGCTGAACGAGATGTTTCGCATGCTTCATCAACCATGTCGCCCGGACGTAAGGGGGCCCCGACCATCGACAGCAGCTGCACAGCTGTCTTGGTAGTTCGTCAGCAAAAGTTGTTTGCGCCATAGACGAAAGGCTAACCTTGTCTAGGCCACGCAGTGAGTCACTCGGATCAGCCAGAATCGTGGAGAAGAAGAATATGTCCACTCGATCGGCCATTATGTGTTGCCATGATGCCCGGTCGACGGGTGCAGACCCGGCCTTGTTGCGTGCGCATCTGGAAGGCGTTGCTGTAATTCTGCGACACACGCTGCTCTGTCCGTGAACGTTGTACTGCAGAAAATGGCGGCATGTATTGCACGGGGAGCGAGGTTGAAGCAAGAGTGGACACCGTCACATGACTCGGGTCGCTGCCTCCGCCTCCTCCCGACGAGGCAGCAAACTTAGGCGCGTCCGTAAAGCATAATGCAGCCGTGATGACGGCAACTGAGTATAAGGAACGACCTTGCCTTTCCCTTCTTTGGTCGATTTTCTTCCGCTGGCTGACACGCCAAAAACTGTCAGCTTCTCGGCTTCCTTGTCTCCCATTGCCTCGACCTTCAGCTCACGTCCCGCCCGGTGTCTGCAGCTAAAAATTTCTCCCCCTCGGACGCGACTTCTTCTCACACAATCGCCCGCGGCAATGTTGGATCAGATGGCGAATGAAATCAAGCTCATCTCCGGGAGCTCTCACCCGGAGCTGAGTGGCAAGATTGCCAGCCGGTACGTCCAGGCTCTTCTCTGTAAGGGCTCGGCTGACGTCGGCGCAGACTGGGCATCTCAGTCGCCAACACGATGAGCCTCAACTACTCCAATCAGGAAACGAGTGTGTCCATTGGCGAGTCTGTCCGAGACGAGGATGTCTTTATCCTGCAGTCCACCGCGCCGGGAGACGTCAATGACGGGCTCATGGAGCTGCTCATCATGATTCACGCTTGCAAGACAGCCTCGGCCCGACGCATCACGGCCGTCATCCCCAATTTCCCCTACGCCCGCCAGGACAAGAAGGACAAGTCTCGCGCTCCCATCAGCGCCAAGCTCATTGCAAACATGCTGCAGGTTTCCGGTTGCGTACGGTGGCCCCCCATCCACGCCGCTCATGGCCCTCGTCGCCCTGTCTAACGCAACTTCGCAGAACCATGTCATCACCATGGACTTGCACGCCTCTCAAATCCAGGGCTTCTTCAACGTGCCCGTGGACAATCTCTACGCTGAGCCGTCTGTTTTGCGTTGGATCGACCAGAACCTTGACGTGGACAATTGCGTCATTGTCTCTCCCGACGCCGGCGGTGCCAAGCGCGCAACCTCCATTGCCGATAGCCTGAAAACAGCCTTTGCCCTGATCCACAAGGAGCGCCCGCGCCCCAACGTCGTGGGACGCATGGTTCTTGTCGGCGATGTCCAGGACAAGGTGGCCATTCTTGTCGATGACATGGCTGATACCTGCGGAACGGTATGTCGAGTTATCCCCACGCGCCGCTCTTGTGCTACGGGACCATGGCACTGACGGGCATGTCCACGCAGCTCGCCAAGGCGGCCGAGACTGTTAACCGGCATGGCGCCCGTAAAGTCTATGCCATTGTCACGCACGGCATCCTGAGCGGCAAAGCAATCGAGAACATTAACCGGTCGTGTCTCTCCGGCCTGGTCGTGACCAACAGTGCGTGTACCTCCTAACCGGAGAGGTCCCGATGATGCTAACTGGATGCCAAAGCTGTTCCTCTCGGTGACAAGACCGACCGATGCCCTAAGCTCAAGGTCATCGACGTGTCTGGTACCCTAGCTGAGGTATGGTGCAGCCATGAGACCCGTTCGTGCATGGACTAACTTGGCTTCTAGGCGATTCGCCGAACCCATAATGGGGAGTCGGTGTCGTACCTTTTCACTAACGTGCCGGTTTGAATGCGAAGCACGTTATTTTCATGGCAAGTGCCAGGTTAACTTTGAGGCGTTGGTATGCCGGTCCGGTCCGCGGTCGCAGTTCGCAGTGCAACTATTGACAATCGACTCCAGGGATGATGACAGGAACTGGGCGGGCCTACTCAATTATTGACGGAATTTGATTTGTTGCTTTTATCCATTGGAGAGCAAAAGCACAGCAGACAGTAAAGACTTTCTGAATAGCACGCACCTGCGTGCAAGTAGCTTGAAAGCCATGTTGCTGCAGAGCATCTGCAGCCCGAGGTATCTGCAGCCCGAGGTACACTTTTAACTCGACACTGCTGGTTCCCAGCGGGTTATTCCCTGCAGCAGGCTGCAATGGAGTCTCATTGTATCACTGTCAAGGAGGTTTTGCAACCCGCGATGGCCTGATTGCCAGTGACTGCACAAGCGCACGCCTCCAGAGGCTGCCTGAAGACGGTTGCTGCTGTGAGCCTGCGACGAGAAGAACATGAATGACGTGGAGGACATGAGCCTGTTTTCGTCTCGCAAACCAGAAATGCAGGACGATGGAAACCGCGCTTCATACAGCATTGCGTGCTAACAGCAGGCCTCTGGCATCGCTCGATGATGGTGTTCAAAGGCTCAAAGCCAAGCCACCGGCTTGCGCAGGACGATGCTGACTAATCCTGACACATGAGGCCTGGGCGGTGTGGACTCGGGGGCATACTGCCACGTCTCCTTGTACAAAGTAGAGGTACCTACTCCATGGGTTGCTCGAGTAAACCGTCGCTGAGTTTGCAAAGGAAGCAGTTGCCGCGTGAATCTTGTCAGTTTCCGCTCTGCATGGATGAGGGACGGGCTTGCAGGCTCACCCACGGGCGGACGGACGGGCTGTATTGCCCATCATGACGACGCAGCTGCTGACGACGGAGCTGGTCAACCTCGTTCAAGAGAGCAAGAGGAAGCACAATGACTTGCGACAGGTATGGTTCCCGTGATGGCCTCTGGCAAAGCGAAGTTAGGCTCTTGCTCACCGTCTCGCCATCTAGGCTGCCGACAAGTCTCTGGAAGAGTTGAAGCAGTTGGGCCACGTCTCGGAGCAGGCTGCTGCTGATCGTGTGTCGGCCTTGTCCTGCCCCCCTTGACCCCGTCTGACCACGCCTCCCAGACCTGTCGCAAAAGCCCAGCTTCGTCAACCCCTTCATCATCGCCTGCGGCACCAAAAATGCAAAGTTTACGGGCATCGCAATCGTCTGCCTGCAGCGGCTCATCGTCGCCCGCGCCCTGCCGCGCTCCAAGCTGAACCAGGTCCTGGAGTCGCTGATGCAGGCATCGTCCGCCGGCTTGGACGTGCAGCTCAAAATTCTCCAGGCTCTGCCGTCCCTGCTGCAAAACTACGCACCTGATCTCAAGGGCGACCTGTTGGTGACGGCGTTGAACGTCTGCTTCATTCTTCAGAGCAGCAAGAACGCCATTGTGAACAACACGGCCGCCGCCACTCTGCAGCAGTTAGTCGTCTCCGTCTTCGACAAGGTAGTAGCCGAAGACAGTAGGTGCCAGAACATGCCATTCCCGGGAGGCAGCAGAGCGTAGAGCTGACTCGCCCAGAAAATGCGTCCGGTGCATCAGTGGCCGGCGAGGCCCCGTCGGCTACCGGGCAGGTGGCCCTTTGCGCGTCGGCTCTGGACGCGTACAGAGTAAGTTGTTCCTCCTTTATCCATCATCTCACTTCCGGCTCCTAATGCAGTAGCAGATATTCAACGACTTGTGTCTCATCACCGAGAACCAACGACCGGAGTTTCTACGATTCTCGGGCCTACCGCAGACGTTCGGCTTGGAACTCATCGAGTCCGTCATCACTAACCATGCCGCTGTCTTTACGACTCACCCGGAGCAAGCTCAGATCCTCCGCGCTCGGGTCATGCCCTTGGTCTTTAGTGCCCTCAAAGGGAAGCCGTCATTTGCCACGACGGTGAGGTTAGTCCGCATCCTCTACACGATGCTGCGACGGCACATGGGCATCCTGCCGTCAGAGTGTGGCGAGGCCTTTGAGCTCCTGACGCAGCTGCTCGATCAAGATGCTACGCTATGGAAAAGAGCACTCTGCATGGAAGTGTTTCGGGGCATATTCGCCGAGCACGCCCTGGTGCGGCGCATCTACGCACTGTATGACGCCAAAGAGAGCCAGAAGGACGTCGTGAAGACCCTCGTGGCGACATTTGTCAGGTTGAGCACCGAGAAGCCAGCCGTCATTGGCCTCGGTAACCAATCGACAGTGCCGGCGACCGACACGGCCAACACGCCTGGTGCTCCGTCGGATCAGGCCGTGCTGGAGGCCAGCGGCATGACCGGCATCATCGGCGGCGGTTCGCTAGGTCCTGAGAGCACCAACGCAGGCATCAGCGTCCAGTGGAGCTCCATTCGCGTCCCGTGCATTGATCAGCTAGACAAGACGGAGCCGCCCCCCATCCCCGAATCCTACATTTACAGCCTGGTCTTGACGTGCGTCTCGTCCTTGTCCGACGGGCTAGCCAAGTTCATTCTCCCGCTCACAGTTCCTGGCGAGGGACGAGGCCGCAGAAAGGCACTTGCTAAGCAAGACAACGGCCATGGCTCGCCTGCCTCGACTTCTTCTACGGCGGAGAGCCTAGCGCAAAAGGGGGGGGGCGGTGTAGAGAGGACCGGCTCCTCCTCGTTCAAGAAGAACCCTATTCCCCTGAATCCTCTAGATCTGGAGGATCATCCGATGCATGAAGACATCAAGGTTTCCGCCTCGATTGTTGACGAGTGTTGGCCTGCCATCCTGGCAACGTGCTCGACGTTTCTTTACGCCGCCCTTGACCAAGAATACTATCATGGATTGGTGCGAGCAATTCAAAGATTTGCCCACGTGGCCGGGCTGCTGCACCTCCCGACTCCTAGAGATGCGTTTCTGACGACGCTTGGCAAGTCTGCCGTTCCGCCCAACGTCCTCACCGCATGCCATAGTTCGGGTTTGATGAGACCGTCAACGCCAAACCCGCAGCCCGAGTCGCCGGCGAGCACGTTGTTCAGCAACGCACGTGGGCTTCTCGGCGTCGAGGGTCTCACGCAAACGTCTTCGTCCTCGGCGGCCGCAGCGGAAAAACAGCGTCAGGCGTCTCTGGATACCACGCTTACACTGTCCTTGAACACGCGCAACTTGCTCTGCCTGCGCGCGCTTCTGAACCTTGGCATCGCCCTCGGACCGACTCTCGGCCCCGCTTGGGGAATCGTCCTCGAGACGCTGCAGCAAGCTGACTTTGTCCTGTTCACCACCGGCAAGGCTACCGGGCGGACGCCTTCTCTCGGCCGTAGTCTGGATCAGACAGGCGAGAATGACGCGAACTCACTCATGACAAACTTTAGCAACGAGGTCCGGGCGGTGGAAACAGCGGCATCGAGGCTGGTTGAGAGCAGCGTCGACTTTCCAAATGCCTCCTTTGTCGAAGTCGTCGAGGCCGTGTGTGGCCTCCTCGAGCAACAAGCGACAGACAAGGCGCAAGCCGGCAGTGCAACGCAGTCGCCACGGGCTCCCGCCACCCCCGGGTCACGCCGGCCGGGCCCGGACAAGCATCGGCGCATGCTGAGCTTCTCAAATCAGGCCGCGGGCGTGTCGACCCAAGAGTTTCTCTTTGCCCTGACCAAGCTCGGTGAAATTGCCACCATCAACATCGACAGGCTGCTAACCAGCGATGCCGAAGCATCTGGCTGGCACAGGCTGATCAAGGAGCTCATCGACAAACTCGGCTCGCCGGCAATGTCCCCTCCAGTCAGGGTCAAGGCGGCCGAAACATTGTCACGGCTGATGCGCGAGGCCGCCAGCGTGGCCGCTCTCATGCCTGGCGACGGCGAAGATACAAATGGCGACTCTCGGGGTCCTACTCAGCTGCGGGTGTTGGGAGCCCTTAGAGATGCCCTGACTCCGCTGCTGAGGCATGCTCGGGGTGGTTCAGTCGCGGATCAAAGTACCGACAATGATGTTCACCGCATCCTGCTCGAGGGTTTGAAGAGTATAATTGAGGGGTGCGGAGAGAATCTCGTTTGTGGTTGGGATACCGCATTCGACATCATCGGAAGCGTCTTTGAGACGGAGCCGCCAATGGCCAAGGAAAAGGCCAAATCAGCGGCCAGCGGCGGCATGCTTACAACACGGTCGTCCAAGCTTGTGCGGTCGTCTTTCAGCTCGCTGCAGCTCATCTGCTCTGACTTTCTACCCTCTCTGCCCAAGGCTTGCTTCCTCACTCTGGTGGATACGCTTTACAAGTTTTGCTCACAGGATGACGATCTTAACATTGCGTTGACGGTAAGCCCGGGCCCGGTTATAGCTCCCATCGCCAGTGCTAAATGTTTTGTCGCAGAACGTCACCTTCTTCTGGGTCCTGTCCGACTTCCTGTCTGCCAATGAAAAGTCCCTCGACATCACCGCGGAGCTCATCATGAAGCGAGGCGCTGATGAGTCCAGCCTCGAAAGGCTGGCGGCTGATCGGGGCCAAAAGGGATCGGATGCGGCATTATGGATGCTGCTCCTACTCCGGCTGACGTCGGTCACGACCGATGAGAGGCTCGAGCTGCGCAACAGCGCGATCCAGACACTGCTCCGGATCTTTGACGCCTACGGCGACCGCCTTAGCGCGGAGGCTTGGTCTGCATGCGTCGAGTCGGTCATCTTCAGGCTCCTATCTTCGCTAGAGGCGGAGCTCAAGGCCGCAGAGGAAGACGACGACTTTGCAGAGAGCGAAAGGGCTGAGTGGCACGGGACTGCTGTTGTCGTCCTCAACGGCATCGCGGACCTGTTTGCCAACTACCTCCACGTGCTCACGGCTCATCAGTCCTTCAACCGTCTCTGGCGAGAGCTGCTCCAATGCTTGACAGGGCTCCTTGACTTTCATGTCCTCGACATCAATACAGCAACCTTCAAGGCGTTGACTCACGTTATTTCACAGGTTAGCGATGAAAAGAAGACGGCGTTTAATCAGACATCGATTGAGAGCGTGTGGGATCTCTGGTCTCGTGGGGTCCCGACGTCGAAGCACCCTGCGGACGCAGGCGCCAAGGCCGAAGACAACCAGGATTGCCTGATTGCGTACGTCGCTGCACTCTGTAAAGTGTACACGCTCCTGCAGGGTGGCGTGACGGTGGAGAGGGTCAAGAGGATGCTCATGCTGCTGCGTGAGACCGTCGAGGAGGCTTCGATGGGCACCTACGTACTCGACGTGGAGCACACCACACCTCTCCAGACACAGGTTCTGGCAGCCGTGCAAATGATCCGGACTGACGTTGATGGCGTCCCGTCTGCAATCATGAACCAGCTTTCCGAGTTTGTGGTCCTGGCGTACGAAAAGGGCCGTTCTGGCGGCAACGCAAACCGTACCTTCGTCGCCATGTCCAAGACGAGCATGCAGATGTTGCAAGATCTCATCTCGAGACATGCCTCGGTCAAGGATGTCTACGCGACCGGCGCTGTCGCAAACGCCTTGTCTGCCCTTTGCAGGCCCATTGCGCTGAAATACCGGTTCTCCATCGTCACCAAGTCCTCTCCGCCGTGGAGACGAGCGACTTCTTCCGTGCTGCAGGTCCTGGAGGCCACGCTCCCCCAGCTGGCTGCTCTTGATGTACCGAAAGAGACAGTTCAGGGCATCTGGGCCATTATCGTTGCCGTGGCAGACGGCATCCTCGGCGCAGACGCAGACAGCGCTCCGCCCGGATCCAACTTGGCAGACGACGAGGATTTTGACATGGAGTCGTTTCGCAAACTTCGTGCACTGATCATCCCGTCCCTCGGCGGGAATGCCGTCGAGGACAAGACTCGCAGGGCATACACGGAGAGCCTCTTTCGAACGTCTATAATCCACGGCGTCACCGCGGCCGAGAGATCCCTCGTTGACAAGCAGGACGGCGATGCCGGTGCCAAGCTTGTGTCCCTTTATACCCTTCCCCCGGGCCGCACAACGGCGATTGCACCCACTGGGCGAACACGAGTGGCCTATGTTTCTTTTGACGAGCTCTTCTCGCTCGTGTCGGCAGGACACGGCGACGCTACCGAATCCGCAACTCCCAATTCGCCTCCACAACCGGAACCTTTGCATGTCCTCCGGCTCCGGATCGCCAGCACCGCGGCCCCACTTCTCATCCTGCGATGCGCGCTGACGATACGCGCCTACGCATCCGACCAGCCGCTGCGGGGCAGGATGCCGCAGCCGCTGAGCCAGCGCAAGGAGCTGCTCTGGACCCTCAGGAAGCTGGTTAAGCTGGAAAGCGAAGGCGAAGCCATCCCGGCTCTCGGCGGCGCTAGGGGTGGGGGAAGGCGGCATCTGTTGAAGCTGTACCCGCTGATTGTAAGGTCGCTCGAGGTGGAGGGGGAAAGGGAGGTGCAGAAGTTGCTGAGGGAGGCCTTGGAGGTGATTGGCGGGGAGATGGGCATTGTTTGATCTTGACGGGTGAGGGCGTGGTCTGTGTATAAGGCGATTGGTGGGAAACTATAGATGATGACTGGGAACTTCAGTAGGGCTGCTGCCGGGAATCGTTATCCGGGCAGCGTCTTTGTTTACGTTGTACTTGGCTACGGGTAGACCCGAGATGTCACTGAGGAGAATAAACTGATCGTATCCATTGCCTGACAAGTACTCAAAAGCAAGAGACCATCGACTCCACGATGATTCGGCCTGTGCGTGGTAGACGGGGCACTCAGGAGCTATAGGGTAGCTAACTAGCCAACAACGCTTGGCTATGAGGGTTTATTCTGCCCGCGTGAAAAATAATAATAGAAATTTGGCACCAGCGTTGCTCCCTCTCCATAAACCCCCCGACGGACCCCCCCCCTCTCCCGAGCCATTACCACCCGCAAGCATGGGCAAGTCGTCCAAGGACAAGCGCGACGCCTACTACCGGCTGGCCAAGGAGCAGGGCTGGCGCGCGCGAAGCGCCTTTAAGCTCCTGCAGCTCGACGAAGGTATCCCGCCCTGGCCTGCCCTGGGCCTCCTCACCCTCCCCCCAAGTAAAAAAGAAAAAAAAAAGAAAATTGAAATCCCCTCCCCCCCCCAGAGAGCGATGGGAAAGCAGTGCCAAGCTAACGGCGTTGGGCCGCAGAATTCGACCTCTTCGCCAACGTGTCTCGCGTCGTCGACCTGTGCGCCGCCCCGGGGAGCTGGTCGCAGGTTCTCTCGCGCGTGCTCATCAAGGGCGAGCGTTTCGGGCGCGCCGCGTGGCAGGACCGCGAGGCCGGGATGCGGCGGCGGATGCTGGGCGTCTTTGGCGGCGATGCGGTCGCGTCGGGGCCCGGGAGGGAGGGGCCTCGACTGCCGCCGGTGCAGGGCCGCGCCGACGTCAACATCGTCGCCATTGATCTGCAGCCCATCTCCCCCCTCGCTGGCATCACCACGCTGCGCGCCGACATCACGCACCCGGCCACGGTGCCGCTGCTGCTATCGGCCCTGGACCCGGGGGGCTACGGCGTCGGCGCTGACGCCCGGGCTGCGGGCAGGGCTCCCGCCGACGACGACGACGACGACGCCCGCCATCGCGTCGACCTCGTCCTCAGTGACGGCGCCCCCGACGTCACGGGCCTGCACGACCTCGACATCTACGTCCAGTCGCAGCTCCTCTTCGCCGCCCTCAACCTGGCCCTCTGCGTCCTCAAGCCCGGGGGCAAGTTTGTCGCAAAGATCTTTCGCGGCCGCAACGTCGACGTCCTCTACGCACAGCTCAGCATCTTCTTCGAGAGGGTCGTCGTCGCAAAGCCCCGCAGCAGCCGCGCCAGCAGCGTCGAGGCCTTCATCGTCTGCCTCGACTTTCGCCCGCCCGCCGGCTTCCGGGCGAGCCTTGAGGAGCCGCTTGGGGTGGGGCGACGGCTGGAACATCTAGCTAGGGAGAGGAAGAGGCAGCTGCCCGTTGTTGCCGCCACCGTCATGCAGAACCCATCGACAGGAGCATGGGACTGTGAGCCCATCTCGATCCCCGGCTTGGGCCGTGGACAGGAAATCGCCGAAATCGAACTCTACGACGAAACCCTCGAGGACAACGGTGATGTCGGGGCAAGAGCGACAGGCGCACGGTGGATTGCGCCGTTTATTGCTTGTGGCGATCTATCTGCCTTTGACTCCGATGCCTCGTACCAGCTACCCCAGGACTACGTCTCGCTGGACCCGGTGCAGCCGCCTATTGCCCCGCCGTACAAGCGCGCCGTCGAGATGCGAGCGGCGCAGTCCAAGGTGGTGAAGTGATATCAGCGAGGGATTGGAACGAACATCCAAAGGGGCAGAAAGCAAGGCGGATTTGCAGCGTCGCTCTGTCCCCGTTGAATGACAGAGAGACGAGAGGAGCAAGAACAAAAGAAGCAAGAATCAATCCTCCAAATTGAAGGGGCAACGACCAAGCTCGAAGGACTGCCAACAGGCACGAAGGCATTCATTTCGTCGTTGATGCACGTCTGTCACGTCAGTGGTCGGGCGGCACGTCCTTTTGAGCGCGGCCGCCCATTTCGAGCAGGACGAGCCCGGCCGAGGGCCCCCGGTCAAAATCGACGGCGCCGAGCTCGCGCTGGTACATGCGAGCGGCGGCCTTGTCGTGCGTCATGAGGATGAGGCTGCGCAGGTTGGGCCACTCGTCGATGAGCTCCTTGAGGGCACGCATCATCCACGAGGCGAGACCCTTGCGCTGGAAGTCCTCGAGAACGAAGACGTCGGTGAGGTAGGCAAAGGTGACGTAGTCGGTGACGATGCGGGCGAGGCCGACCATTCGGAAGTCGGGCCCCTTTGTGGTGCGGGGGAGGCCACCGTTTCCTGGGTGGGCCTTGTCAGCCAAGGGCCGTGGGCCTCGGGCGAGACGGCAAGGAATGGGGAGAGGGCGGGGGAGGGGGCGCACTCTTCATGTCGTCTGCCGTGTCGGGGACGGCGTAGATGCTGAGGGTGAGGCAGTTGTCGAGCATCCGCTGCATCTGCTTTGGCTCGAGCGGGTCGTTCCACCACATGAGGTCTGATTCGAAGGCATCGTTGACGACGGCCGAGTCGAGAAACGACTTGTCGGTGGTGAGGAGGAAGCCGTCTCGGTGCCAGGAGCGGTGGACGGCCGCGTGGGGCCGGAGGGGCTGTTCGAAGCCTGTGCGGGAGCCCATTCCGGCTACTTGTGCTTGACGGTGCAAGTGCTTTACAGAGGCGCGGTGCGGCGGTGGTAGGTGTAGAGGTCGAGGACAACGATGGAGGGAGGGGCGTCGGTGGTGAATGCAGCAACCATTCTCGAGGGGGCGAGCAGAGTGTTTTGATTCTTCCCAGGGAAGGGGGAGGAGGTGGTCGGGGGGATCTGGGCCGTGTGAGCGTCGTCTGGCCGAGGGCGGAGGAGGGAGGAGTCGTGAAGGGTAGAGGAGGAGGAGGAGGAGGAGTGGAGAGAGAGGAGTGGAGAGGAGAGGGGGGGGGTGATGATGGTTTCTCGGCGGGTTGGTTCTCCCGGGGACAAGCGGGCTAGAGGCAAGGCAGGTACGTGCGCGCCACAGGGCTGGATGCTTCTCTCGCCCGGGGGAGATGGTTCCTTGCGCGAGGCAAGAGACGCCAAGGCCGTCGTCGTCGTCGTCGTTTGTTGGTACGGATTGGGGCAGGAAGGGTACGGTATGATACCGAGACTTTGTACCCGAGCCATGTGTGCCATGTGTGCCTCGGATGCTCCGTCCACCGCTTTTTAGGACCTCGGCAAGTACCCGGAAAGTACCCAGATGTACCGGGCATAGGGCGGCGTGGAGTCACTTGGACGTGCTCCAATAGAGCCCGGCTACCTACGGCCTCTTACGTACTTTGGTGCGACCCTGTGATGCGCCCCGGCTGTGGCTGCCGTCCAGTAAGGCATTTAGGTGCCTAGGTAGTCAGTACTAGGCGCAAGCACGTACGGGGTTATGTATGTACTGTACTGACGAGGAGGGGGGGGGTGGGGAATCTGGGTGTTCCTGTCTGGGGTTGTCGTCGCTTTGGGTATCTGTTGTGAGAAAAATGCCAGGGGCAGACGCATGCACTGTAGATGTAGATGCACGTAGCGCAAAGTATTGCTCACCACGCAACCATGGCTGTTTACCCGCCAAGTACCGGTACCTGCCTCACTCACGATGCCACTCTCTTCTCCTCGAACTCTTTTTTTCCTTCGCCCCGTCTCTCCATCGCCAACTGCTCCGTCCACAGAGAGGCAAGCGGCAAAAAGGGGGCCCTCAAAGCGCAAACCATCGTCATCGTCTACGGGATAGCCAGGGCAGCCACGCACCTCGGCTTGCGTGTCGCTGCGAGAGTTTCGCTCCAATGTATGTATGTATTAACTTTGTAGCCGAAGTCCTCGAACAAAAGGATGAATGCAACATGCCCCTCGCCTCCGAGATCGGTGCCGTTCGGCCAGATCAGATCAGATGCCCCCCCCCCCCTCGGTCCGCCAACCACGGACAACTGTTGATGCCCCAGGCCACATGGCTCCTGGCCTACAGCAGGCTCATGCCCGCGGCCACGGCGGCCAGGAGGGCGGAGACGAGCACGGCACGCGTCGCCACCAGGCCGGCCGTTGCCGCGCTGATGGGCGTGGAGCTGCCCGGCGGCTTGGCCCCCCCGTCGCCCGTCGAGGCCGCGGCCCCCGAAGGCGCGGGCCCGGCGGCGCTGCTCTTGGTCGTCTGCGGGGCCGGGCTCGACGGCGACTCGGCCTCGCCCCGGGGCATGCTCGTGGGCGTCGCCGTCGTGTGCACCACGTTTGCGCTGCTGCTGGTCGTCACGGGCACGTGGGCCGACGACGAGGCGGCAGAGACGGGCGCGGCAGCAGTCGCCGCCATGTCGAGGAATCTCGCCGAGTACGTCTCGGAGCCCGTGTACAGAGGGCAGCCGGGCACCGTCGTCTTGGGGGGCGCGCGGCCGCCTCCGCAGTCGAGCAGGTCGCAGATCTCGCCGGTGCCCGGCACGTACCAGATGCGCGTGTTGTAGGGCGCGAAGCTCGACGGCACCACGACCGAGTCCGAGTAGGTGCAGCCCTGCAGGTCGGTGCGGGCCAGGCCCGAGGCGGCCAGGGACAAGAGGGCAAGAGAGCGAACAAGGGCCATGGCGTGACTAGAGAGTGACGGGGATGGAAAGAGAGGGTCAGCAGAAGGGAACGAGTGTGAGTGAGTGAGTGAGTGAGTGAGTGAGTGAGTGAGTGAGTGAGTGTGTGTGTGTGTGTGTAGCGAAAAAAAATAAAAATAAAAGTCGTCACGTCGAAAAAGAAAGCAGCGGGAGCAACGACGCTTATTAACAAAAGAAAGGGGCTCGGGAGGATCATCATGGCGAAATTACCTCGGGCTGACGTGCAGCCAACAGGCAAGCCAAGCTTGACCACCACCACCAACAGTCGAAGCTTTACAACATGGGCGAATCCCTAGTCTCAAAGCGCTTCGCCTTGCCCGGCCCTTCAACCGCCCGCCGCCACGCGTTCCCAACGGCCGTCCAGTATCGCTCTGGACTCTGGCGCATGTGCCCGACGTGTCCGCTGCCGTGGAACAGCTCGGCCTCGGCCTCCCATCCGCGATGCCTCGCCTCGGCCACGTGCCGCTCGACCTCGTGCGGCAAGACAAGGCTATCCTCGTTGCTGTACAGGTACAGCCTGCGCGCCTCCTTGGCCTCGTATCTCTCGTTGTTGCCTGCTCGTTGACTCCAAGAACTCATGTTTTCCCACCTCGTCATCCACAAGAACACGGTGGCGACGCTCGCCAAGATGAAATAGGCAGCCCGTGAAAGTGCCACTGCCCCCGGGAATTTGCCAGCCATGACCGATGCCGCGACTTTCGAAATGCGCAATACAAAGGACAGCGTTATGCGTGTGAAGCCTGGCGCCGAGTCCAGCACCAGCAGCCGGTGTGGGAGCAACTTGTTGCGCGCCCGCCGGTAGGCGTACAGAGTAATGGCGTAGTAGGAGAGGCCGAAGCCGGACATGACGTGGACCAGCGTGTAATCCTCGCCCACTCCGTATTCGACGGCCTCTACCACGGCCATCATGTCCTCGAGGCGCTGCCGCTGCTTCGACAGGGCAAGCCTGAGCATGGGCGACAGCACCATGACCTGCTTGGCGCGGGGGAAGAGTCGACGATAGCCATCGGCGAACCGGGCCACTTGTTTCGTGCTTGCGTCGCCCCAGCCGTAGATGATGACGGTGTCGGGATCGCTCGCAGCAGACGACTCTTGGTCGACGCTGCCTGCGCGCACAAACACCTGGTCCGAGAGGGCCCTGAACCCCTGCATTTCGAGCGACTTTGGGCCCTTGGAGGCCATTTCCACCGACTCTGGGGCGTTCAAGACCATGTCAGCGGAAACGAGGTGCAACAGAAGACTGAAAGACGCTGCTGCCCCATGGCGACGACAGACGGACGCGGCCTGCGCTATAAGCCATTTCCTTGCAAGCCACCGTTGGGGTCATGCCATTCGTCAGTCGCTCTGCCTTGTCTCGCAAGAGCAGGAAATGGCCACGACCGGTGAGTCAAGACCGTCACTGACCTGCCCCGATGGCGCGTGCCAAGCCATCAAGGAGTAGCAACCTCGACGCCCACCCTCACGTAAGTTGCTCAAGCAGAGTGTCGATCTTACTCAGTTGTGCTTCACGCCATGCGCAACCATCGACCGAGTGGCCGTCATCCCTTGGTCAGGTAATAGTCAGTCGGCCGAGCAGGCCATCGGGTAGCCGTTCAAGGGTGGCCCGTCAAGCAGCCGGGCCTTGCAACATCTGCGATGCGCCTTGTCAAGTGGAGCAGTCTCGATACATTTTTACCTGCCTCGACCAAGTCATACATACATCATGTATCGAGGCTTGAGCAACGCCGTTGCCTTGATGAATGCCTTTTTCGAGCGAGAGTGGGAGAAGCAAGCGAGAGAGAGCGCGAGAGAGAGACAGAGAGACAGAGAGACAGAGAGAGAGAGAGCGAGAGAGAGCGAGAGAGAGAGGGACGCGGAAACGTGGCAAACATACAAGAGAAGAAACGAGGACAGCACACCAGAGAGAGCACCACCATCACTTCCCCAACGCAGCCCCGGGAGCAGCCGGCATCATGGCCCCCTCGGGCGGCGCATTGTCGCGGCGAAACTCGTCCACCACCTGGCCCATGGTGGCGAAGCGCACGCCCTCGTGCGCCGAAAAGTGCTCAATGAGGCGCTCGTGCATGAGCAGCACGTGCGGCCGCCCACTGACGTCCGGGTGCAGCGTCAGCGGCAGCACAAACGCGTCGTGCTCGCGGTACAGGTAGTCAAAGTGGTCGCGCCACATGTCCTCGACGTCGCGCGCGTTGACGAAGCCGTGACTGTTGGCCACGCCCTTCATGTACATGAGCGGTGGGAGGTCGTCGAGGCACCAGTTGGCCGGCACCTCGACGATGCCCGTCGTCGACCCGCGCTGCAGCGGCCGCATCCACGTCTGCGCCGCCTGCCCGTAGTCGATCTTTGTCCAGCGCGTGTCCGTCGGCAGGTAGTACGGCTGCGTGTCGTGGTGGCTCATCGAGTGGTCGTATTCGATGCCGTGCGAGAGGAGGAGCCGCACCCCGTCCGAGCTTGCCTCCCACCAGGGCGCCACGATGCCCCGCGGCGGCTTCCCCGCGAACTCGGTCAGCAGCCGCCAGGAATGGCCCAGCACGTCCTTCTGCTGCTCCAGCGACATGTCGGACGGGTTCTCGTGCGAGTAGCCGTGCAGGCCCAGCTCGTGCCCGGCGTCGCGCACCGCCGCCATCTCCTCGGGGAAGCTCTCGAGGCTGTGGCCCGGTATGAACCACGTCGTCTTGATGTCGTACTTGGCAAACAGCTTGAGCAGCCGCTCCGTCCCCACCGTGCCCGCGAAGACGCCTGCCCCCCCCCGTCGTCGTCAGCAAATGGCCAAATGGGGACACGCCAAATGGGGGGGGACACGACGACGACAAATGGGGACACGCCAACTGGTTAACCAACCTCTGCTTATGTCATGCGACGAGTCCTCCCCCTTGTAGGAGCCCAACCACCCCGACACTGCATCCACGTCTACCCCATAGCTGATGACGACGTCTTTTTTGCCCATGATCAACTGTCGTAATGCGAACAATCCTCAGGCGGGAGGACCGACTCACTCCCTCGACAACCATACGACCCTCCTCCCCTTTAAATAGCCTCCCATCACCTCCGCACAAAAGAGAGGGCACGAATCGGCATTCGGCATGACACATGCACAACCCGACTCAAACTTCAGCCAGCCAGCTACAGAGGCACGCCACGACGCTAGACGCCATGGGACTGCTTCATCACAAGCAAAACAGTGTAACCTCTATTGTAGGCGTATAGTCTACCATCAAAACTAATAACACAACACGCAGAGTATGCGCTGCTCACGGCAGACCCTTGTTCCAACAGGCCATTATAAAAGAGAGAAATCAAATCAACTTTTCCCCCACTACCCATCACTTTGCGACAGAGCTATGCGCTTCCAGTGATCGCGCTCCGCCTCTAATTTCGCAATGCGCTCCTCCAGATCCTCGAAACGTTGAGCCTTGCGCTCTCGTGACTTTCGCGCCGCAAGAGTGTTGCGCGCCCGCTTCATGGCGACCGTGTCGTGAGGGTCCTCCACAATGATGGGCGGCAGAGGCTTGTCACGCTTGCGCGAATTGACACCAGAGACAGAAGAGTGACGAGTGCTGCCCGTGGGCGAGCTGGTCGACTTCTTGTGCCCACTGGCAGATGTGTGCCGTGCTGATTCCTCGAGGTCCTCCGACTTATTGGCGGGAGAGTTGTCCAGGCTTTGCGACTGGTCCGCCCCAGAGTTCGAGTCTTGCGGGAAAAGAGGGTACCAGGGGTCTGCCGAGCCGTCAAACTCGACGCTGCCAAAGCTGGGCGAGACATCAAAGCTGTCAAACTCGGGAGATTCATTGTAGACGGACGGCGAAGTCAAAGACGTGAAAGCGGTCGAGTTGGGCGCCGACATGAATGGCTCTTGCACGAGGAGATCCTGCGGCGAGACAGTTCCCAGGTTGGACGTTGAGCTCGAGGTGCTACTGGTGAAATCCATGACGGACGGAACGGCCGGGGAAGAGAAGCCCGTCGAGGCCCCGCCCTCGAAGGCGGTGAACTCGTCCAGGTCGACGTCTTGAAGAGGGCGCGAGTTAGCGAGGGACGGGCCAGTGTCCAAGGCGAGCGGAAACAAACCTGCAGCGTTCATCATCTTGGCGATTTGATAAATACCCGTGCCGGTGCTTTGGCTGAAGAGCGGCACGGGAGGCTTGGACGTGCGATGCTGGTTCAAGGAGACGGTCGACGAAGGGGCCGAAGAGGCGTAAAACTGGTGAGTGGCAAAGTTGGTGAGTGGCGACAGAGACTGATTTCCGATACCCTGGAGCTGGGTCACTCGTTGGTTCTGGACAGCGGGCGAACTGGGCTTGTCCCGACGGTTGTGATACGAATGACGACGCTGGCTGCTGGACAGCGACTCGGCAGACCGGTTAAGGGACCGAGGTTGTTGAAGAGGGCTGTCGAACAGAACAAAGTCCTGCTGCGAGCTGTCCGGGGCGGGAGTCGGAAGGTGGTGCGCGGATGGTGCCGGCAGGGGAGAAGCTGATTGGGGAAGCCATGTTGATTGGGAATCCGTGGTGAAGACTGCAAAGTCTAGAGCCGAAATGTTGGCGGTTGAGTGAGGAGAGCTTGAGCTGACGCTGTTCAAGGCAGTGCTGAAGTCCAAATCGACCGGGTGGTGATCTGGAGGGGAGGGTTGAGGGGAGAGTGTTTGGTAGTTGAATAAGTCTGGAGACGGAATCTTGGCGGATTAAAGGGGGGCAACTCGGGTAGAGGTTGATTTACAGCATCTTCGTGGCCGCCAGAGGCGTAAGACGCTGTAACTGAATGGGTTCTGGACACTTGGGGATGAGGAGGAGAGGGAAGAGCAAGCGACGGGCTGCGATAGGCAAGGAAATTTGTGCCATTTTGTAATCTCTAGGCAGCCAAAGTTTGGTGCCTGCGCGGCCGACATGGACTGGGGGGAGGTACAAGGATGGACCCGCGTGGAGCCGTAGTACAGTATCATTAGATGGCATGCATCGCCTGTGCTGGCGATAGGGCGCTAATTGCTCCGCAGGTACCGCCGCGCCCTTGTGCGCGTAGTGGAGCCTGGCCGGTGACTCACACTTTCCGCGGTAACCTGTTTGGGACTGGCCGCTCACTCCGCTGCAAAAAGGCCTGCAGCTCCACAGCCCCAGGGCGCAATTGAGGCCCCCAGACGCTTACTGTGCGTGTGTTTGTGCGCAGCACTGTAAGGTGCTGTAACTGTAGAGACCGCCTCTGTACCCTCTGTACCCGCACGCGAACGCGCAAGCTCTCCCTCGAGCCCGCCGCAAGCCTTGATTTTCTCGGCGCGATGGGTGGGTGGACAGCGTGTTGGCAGAAGCACATGGCCAGATGCATGCAAATTTGGGGTGCTTGCTACCCAGTATGTACTGTACATACATAGCTACCGATAGGGCGGATTCCGACAACAAGGCCCTCGTCGCCGCATCTCCGCGCATCCTCGCAATCGAGGACGGGGCAGGCTGTGGTTGGCTGAGCGCTGTCTCGCGTCAGCCCCAGCCCCAACTTCCGGTTATTACCCCCCCCCTCCCCCCCCCGCTGCTGTCTGTGTACATACATACAGCACTGTAAGCCCTTCCCAGCGCAGCATGAAGACTGGAGATGAATCTGAGGCCAAGAGCACGTTTGTTTCATCCTGCTCACTAGAGTTTTGGTAGCGCTTGTAATTAATTACTTTCCCCCGTTTCTCAATGCACGGTACCAAGTACACAGTGAGGGCTAGCCCGGGAAAAACAGGCCGGCTTCGAGTCCTATTAGAAGGTCAGGTTGGGGCTCACCCGCTCGTGTTGGCCGCGTCGCTATCAAACTTGCTCCAGCACACGAAACAGACCCACCAATTGGCTTACCTGTAGCGTGAAGTGTTCGTACCTCCACTACTCGGTCGTCCCCTCGGTCGTCCCCTCGGTCGTCCCCTCGGTCGTCCCCTCGGTCGGCCCCTCGGTCGGCCCCTCGGTCAGCCCGTCGGTCAGCCCGTCGAGGAAGCTGTCTGCCTGATGCCGCGCCCGCCGCATCATAATGTCTTTCCGGCGCTGCTCAATCTCCCGCTTGCGCGCCTCCTTTTGATCCGCACGCCTCTTGCGCTCCTGCACCGTTCGCTCCCGCTCCTCCTGGAGTGACTGCATCTGCGCAGCCCGCGTCTCCTCGTCCTTGCTAAACTTGAAGAAGGCCACTCCTCTGGTCCGAATCTCCATATCGGCGTCGTAGTGGGTTGGTGCCGGCGGCGTCTGGCTCCGGTCGCGCTTGCGTGCCAGCGCCTCCATTTGCTCCGGCGCCTCAGGGTTGAAGGCCATGGACTGGATCGTGTCTCCGTAGATGAGCTTGCTCGGCGCCGAAGGCCGCGCCGACATGCGTTCCAGCTCCTCGGCGCCAAGCAGACCTCGCCGCGCCCTCCGCTCCATCTTCTCCTTGTCGGCCCTTGTGCCGTGTCGGCGCCGGCCAAACTCGTCGTCCCACTCAATCACCTCCTTGTTAGCTTCGGAGTCTCCCCCGTCAGAGCTGTTGTCTGAGTTCGAGTGCGCGCCCTCCTTCCCCTCGGCCCATTTCCGATCAAAGTCGACGAGCGGCTCCGCTTCGTTTTCCTTGGGCACGTAATCGCCACGTTTCATGGCCTCGTAAAGCCGGGCCTTGTTCTCCATGTTGCGCTTTGCGCGGGCGAGCTCGCGCGTCTCCTCCTCCGTTCCCGCCACGTCCTTGAGCACCAGCTTGGAGCCGTCCTTTGGGCCGTCGCGGAGCTTTGCGGACTTCCTGCTGCGGAAAATGTCCTGCTTCAACTCCTTGGATGGCCGGGGCCGCGGCGTCGTCGAGTCCTGCGTAGCTGCGGTTGAGAGGAGCGATGTTAGTTGAGCGGCAAAATCCACCGACGTTGATATTAGTTTGCCTCGTTTCTGCCTCTTGCCTGGCCGCCGGCCGTACAAGTCGGGGTCTTGCGGCATTCCGTGGGGAGCTAAGGCGACGACGACGGTCGGTCCTTGGGGTTGACGCGTGCTCGCGGTCCAGGGCAAGCTGGCGGCCTGCAGTGACGGGGGGAGCGTCCGTCGTGAGTGGCGTGCCTGGAAAGTTGCCTTGTTGATGCCGGGAACTTCCGTGACGTGCTTTTCCGAGTCTCTCTCGTGCAGACGGGATGAGTTGCAGCTGGTGAGCCTGAGCAGCCTGAGCAGGTAGGTGCCTTCGTTGAAGAAGCCACTTGAAAAGGCGGGGCCGCAAGCAAGCCACACGTGGCTCGAGTCATCCCCCACTTCCACAAACTCCAGCGTCACAGCTTCCCCGCCATGATCGGCCGCTGGCGAAAAGAAAATCAATTCCCTCCATCCCCCACACAGCATCGCAACATCTCGCCAACATGGCCACTAAAAACCAAGTGTATATTGCCGTCATCGGTCGGTCTACTCGACAGTTCCCCTCCCCAACAGCCAATGCTGACTAGCTCGTCTCGTCAATGCAGGCGCCGGCGGTGTCGGCAAATGCTTCCTCTCCCAGCTGCGAAGCCTCGCCGCCCGCAAGCCGTCCCCGAAGCTGAACCTCTGCTACGTCTCCAGCAGCCGCAAGGTGCTCTACAATGAAGATTACACAGAAGTGAGCATGGAAGGAGTCGCCGAGTCCCTGGCCGCCTCGTCAAAAGCCCCCCCCGCCCTCTCAAAGGTCATCGACTACCTCGCGGCCGCTCCCGCCAAGGCGATCCTGGTCGACAACACCAGCTCGCAAGATGTTGCCGAAATGTACCCTCTCGCCCTCAGCCGAGGCGTGAGCGTCGTCACGCCCAACAAAAAGGCCTTTTCCGGCTCCTACCAGCTGTGGCAAGACATCTTCACTGCGGCAGCCACCTCGGGCGCAAAGGTCTACCACGAGTCGTCGGTCGGCGCCGGCCTTCCCGTCATCTCCACACTCAAGGACCTGGTCGAGACCGGCGACAAGGTCACCAAGATCGAGGGTGTGTTTAGCGGCACCATGTCGTTTCTCTTCAACTCGTTCGCGCCCACCTCGGGACAAGGGGGCGCGTGGTCTGAGGAGGTCAAAAAGGCCAAGTCGCTTGGTTACACCGAGCCGGATCCGCGGGACGACCTCAACGGACTCGATGTTGCGCGAAAGCTGACCATCCTGGCGCGGCTCGTCGGCCTCCCGGTCGAGTCCCCAACGGCCTTTCCCGTGCAGAGCCTTATCCCAAAGGAGCTCGAGTCTTGTGGCAGCGGCGACGAATTCCTTGAGAAACTTGCAGCATTTGACCAGCAGATGGAGGAGACCAAAGCCAAGGCGCAAAAGGCAGGCAAGGTGGTGCGGTTTGTTGGAAGCATTGATGTTGCGGCCAACAATGTCAAGGTGGGGTTGGAAATGTTTGATCCGACGCATCCGATCGCGGCGCTCAAGGGGAGCGACAACATCATCAGTTTCTACACGGAGAGATATGGAAGCAATCCGCTGATTGTGCAGGGCGCCGGGGCCGGCGGAGAGGTGACGGCGATGGGTGTGACGGGTGATTTGCTCAAGGTGGTTGCCCAGATCTCCTAGCATGCTCGCTTAATCCAGCATAGGTCAATGACAAAGAAGGGGGAAACGGGTATTTCTGAATCGATGGCGCTCGCGAATGGGGTTATCGGAAAGATGGATTCATCGCTTGCGCGAGCTTGTTTGTCCTCGAGCGTCATTCGAGGTTGTCGTTGGCGAGTCGTCGTTGGGCGGCGGCGTCGGCGCGTCAAGGGCTTCGGGGCTCGAGAATAGATTGTTCCATTGCCTCCATGTCCAGAGAAAGAAGTCGTACCCGACGCAGAAGAAGACGGGCAGGATGATGAGGGTCCCCAAGGCGAGCTGGGTCGAGGTTAGCTGCGGTAGCTTGGCAGAGGTGTGGGCTTACACAGATGACGGAGATGACGCGGATCAGCCACGACGACGGAGGTGTCAGGAGGTCTTTGACGGCCCACGACGGAGCCTCGGCAGCATCGGCGGTCATGGCAGGGGATTTGGCTTGGCTTCACGACGAAACAGGCGCTGCTAGTGAATTGCTGCGATGAGCTGGCACACTTTTGGCTCCGAGCTTGGGGTGGGGAGTTTCCATATTTAAAGTGCAGCACGAAGCAGAGGGAGGGCGAACCGCGGTTAGTTGGGCGGCCGTCGCGGCAACTATGTACCTAGGTACAAAGGCTTGTGAAGCTCCAGCTCACCGCCTTCTCCGTCTGTACATTCTTTCCCCCCCCTCCAGCATCATACTTTCACGACATTTGAGTTCTTCCTCACCGGCGTCGCCTGGATTCTATCCCGAGTTGCACCAACATGACCAAGACCACGGCAAACAAGCGGGCTCAACGCCAAAACTACCACGCCCGCAAAGGGCAGGATGGCGTCGCCAAGCTGCCTCGCAAGAAATTCTACCGCCAGCGCGCACATGCGAACCCGTTTTCCGATCATACCCTCGTCTAGTTCGTCCCCCTTCCCGCGTCCATGGCTCCAAGAGTGGATGGCTTTCCTGACTATTCTGTGCAGCCCACAGTCGCCGTCTGCGATGGACTGGTCGACGTATTATCCTGCCTTTGTCGACAAGGAGGAGCCTCAAGATTCTGCCGACGCGCCCCGACTGCGACAAGACGTCGAGATTGTCGACATCGGATGCGGCTTTGGCGGCTTGCTGGTTGCGCTGGCGCCCCTCATGCCCGAGACGCTGATGCTCGGTAGGTTGGATGGGCAATGGTTGATCTGTCCGTCCTGGTCTGACTCTCGCAGGCATGGAGATTCGAACGACCGTCGCCGAATTCGTCCAGGAGCGGATATGGGCCCTGCGGGAACAAAACGACGGGCGGCTGTTCCAGAACGCAGCCTGCCTGCGCGCCAACTCGATGAAGTTTCTGCCTAATTTTTTCAAAAAGGGCCAGCTGAGCAAGGTCTTCATCTGCTTCCCGGACCCGCACTTCAAGGCCCGCAAACACAAGGCGCGCATCGTCTCGACGACGCTCAACTCGGAATACGCATTCGTCCTGCGACCTGGCGGCATCGTGTACACAATTACGGACGTGGAGGCGCTGCACGAGTGGATGGTGCACCATCTGGATGCACACCCTTCGTTTGAGCGCGTGTCCAAGGAGGAGGAGCAGGCGGACGAGTGTGTCCAGGTCATGATGCGCGAGACGGAGGAGGGCAAAAAGGTGGAGAGGAATAAGGGCCCAAAGTTTGTGGCCTTGTTCCGGCGCCTGGAGGATCCTGCGTGGTGAAGTCGAGGCTGAGACATGGATTTGATGGCATGTGCTGCGATGTCGACTCGTTGAGCTCTTGTTGCATATGCCTCTGCTTCGGCATCTTCAGGCATGCAACGCACAAAAGATATGGGCCGCGGGTCTGAATGGCGGAGGATAGCGACCCCTGGTTGCTCGAGTCTACCGTTTCTTGCCGATGCTCGACGGCTGAACAGGGCGGCACATGCTTTGACTTTTTGAGGGCCCAAACGAGGACGCGAATAATACCAGGACGACGAAGCCTATGCGCCAAGCACCGCGTCTGGCCCGACATGCGATGGACCATCGGACCAGGGAGGGCACAATGGGCTGTGTCAAGGAGCATTACCATTTGCCCAGGGCCAAATCTCAATGTGGTTTACAGCTCGCGCGACGTGTCTGAATGGTAGCCCTTGGTGCCAGTGAAAAGAGCTACGAGCGAGTTACTCGCTCGACCGACTATGGGAATGCCTCTGCTCGGGTGACTACTGGACGGGCTGATGGATGGACCGCTTGACGAGCTGTTCGATGGACTGCCTGCTTGACGGCTTGAACGGGTCCTGCATCTGCCGGCCGTGTCGTTTTGCCACGTCGCGATATGGTCTTGGACAGTTGGAAACAGTCGTGTCACGGGATATGCCAGGCTGTCTCGACAAGCCCTACAATATAGACGGGGATGTTGTAGGCGATTCTTTGAATCTGCCAACTCGTACATGACTTGGACATTCCTCCTTCCTTCTCAACTGCCGAGCATGACGGGGGACTTTGAAGCAGAAGCGAGGTCTGGACTACGGAGAGGTATACTTGTAACCATACTGCTCCTTGGCCTGGTCGACAAGCTTCTTGAGCTCCTGCGTGGTGGCGGCAGCGTCGCCCTCCTGAGGCTTGAGGGCCGAGACGCTGGCGGGCGAGGGCACGGCCAAGCCGCGCTGGACGGCCGGACGGTCCCGACAGCGGCGCAGCCAGGCGTGGACGGCGGGGAACTGGGCAAGCGAGATGGTCGTCAGGGGCACGAGGTCGACCCAGCCGAGCATGGCGATGTCGGCAATGGTGTACCTGCCCCGGCCCGGGCCGACAATGTAGTCCCTCTGGGCGAGGCGGGCATCGAGGACGCCGTAGAGGCGCTCCGTCTCGCCGACGAAGCGCTGCATGGCATAGGGGATCTTCTCCTTGGCGAAGCGGACAAAGTGGTTCGCCTGGCCGCTCATGGCGAAGAGCGCGCCGTGCTGCCAGGCCATCCAGGCCTCGGCGCGGGTGTAGTCGTCGTCGTCCGGGGCGAAGCTGAAGCGGCGGTCCGGATCGTAGCGGCGCGCGAGGTAGGACAGGATGGCGCTGCCCTCGAAGACGGCGAGGCCGGCGTTGTCATGGTCGACGATGGCGGGGATGCGGCCGTTGGGGTTGACGGCCGTGAACCAGGGCTCCTTCTGGACGTTTTGGCTGATGTCGATGGCCTGCGCCGTGTACTGCAGGCCGTAGGCCTCCTT
Organism: Ophiocordyceps robertsii; assembly: GCA_027405785.1. Lineage (NCBI taxonomy): Eukaryota > Fungi > Ascomycota > Sordariomycetes > Hypocreales > Ophiocordycipitaceae > Ophiocordyceps > Ophiocordyceps robertsii. The sequence continues at coordinate 59,557 of JAPEBW010000058.1, read as the reverse complement.
GAGCTCCTCGAGGAAGATGCTGGCCTTGTAGCCGTTGGGGGTGCCTGAGTAAGTGCTTTGTCAGTTCCGGAGGAGACGGGTTTTTTTCATTTATTTTTGGGGCTGGACGGGGGAAAGAAGGGTGGGAGAGAGAGAGAGAGTGTGTGTGTGTGTGCGTGCGCGTGTGTGTACAAGGGAGGGTGAAGCAGAGGCTGGTGACGACGACGACGACGACGCACTCCACGTTAGCAGCTCGATGCCCTTGGAGGCTACGAGGCCGGTAGGGCGAGACATGGGCCCTGTTTCTTGTTTCTTGGGGCGACGACGCGCGCGATACAGAGCGTCGGGTGCTGGTGGACGGGCAGAGGAAGACGAGCGTTTCGGCATTCACCACCACCAGCGCGTTACGAGAGAGGCTCTGGCATGGTTTTTGTTAAGGGAGTGAGTGACTGGGGCCATGCCGATTCCGGCAGTTGACCATGAAACATGCTTTTCGGCGGTGTATAAGCGAGCAATCCACCTGCCGCGCTCTCCGCAACAGTCAGGCTCGGCGGGTGAGCAGGAAGCCCGAGGGATTTGCAATCATGAATCATGCACATGCTCGAGGATTTACGAGCAATACAGCAGTAATTAGCGAGAGGGAAGGAAAGAGAGCAGATTATGTCATGCAACCATGACAAATAAATACAGCAGGACAGCAGGACCGCCGCAGGGGTGAGGTGGGCATTTGTCAGCTTGTGTGGTCTGGGTACGAAACGTGGTTTGCGTTGCACTGCAGTTTTTGCGAATGCACACAGCTGGGGTTTCTTTTCTACCTTTTTTTTTTTTTTTATTGACCTGCACCCGGCGCCCCCAAACAAACAGCAGGCGTGCAGGGAGACAGACAAGAATGAACAAGAGGCTTGCTTTGGCTCCCGGCGTCGACGACGTCAGACCAGCCAAGCCTGCCCCTCCTAAAAATACACATGCCCGACCTGAAGATGGTGGCCGGCTAAAAAGGAAACAAGCAAAAAGCGAGGGCGGAACGAGAACCGTCCGTCCCTAGCGCATCCCGACCGTCGACGACTCTGCGAGAGGACGTGTCCCAAGAAGCAAAACCGCCTTGGTCCGTCTCGTGCATCCGCCATGCTATAAACAAGACGCCCCTGTCTCTCCGCCGCCTTCGTCTACGTGCAGACCCGTGGGCGGAATATCCGTACGGGGCGTCATGCACTCGGCGGATAGCATCCCGGCCTGGGGGAAGGGGGGGGGGGGGGTTTGAAACACACCGGGAGAAGAAAGACGGCGACGATGCCATCCATCCGGTCCGGCAACGCGCAATTACTGGGACCCCCACTCAGCCAGAGAAGGGGGTGTGAATTGCCGCCTTATGGCGGTCCAGACTGGGCCCAGAAGAGAGAGAAGCCGTTGCTGATGCGTCGGGCGCGACGATCCGAGCCTAAAGTCCTAACTCCGCCAGCGAGGCACTCTCTCTACTCTGCCCCCCTTTGCGGCGGCAGGACGGCATCATGTTGCGTTGCTCGGCCGAGACAGGCTTGGTGATGCTCTCATGGCCGAGAGAGCACGAGTCACGGCCGGCCATTGAAGTCTTGGCTCCCGTCTCCCCACCCGGACGCACAGCACAGTCGTTTTGCGGGGAAAAGGCAGGGAAAACGGGGTCCCTGTCCACTTCCATGCCAAGGAGTGAGAGGTCCCCAGGAGTGAGAGGTCCCAAAGAGTGAGAGGACCCAGGAGTGAGAGGATACATACTCGCAGATGGCCCTGACACTTATTACTTGGTCAACAACTCGCCAACATGTAAAGGGTCGGGTAGACTGGACGCAGGCGAGGAAAAAGAAAAGAACGAGGCAGACACGCCTTCGTATTCGAGTTGGGCATCGTGGCCATCCCATCCTCCTCGCCTCGCCGCCGTCGTACTACCTTGGCTGGTATCCGTAGACACACACTCTCTCTGTACTCCGTACAGGGAGCTACCAGTACCAATGTATTTACTGCACGGGTGTGCGCCGCCTTCATGTATGTACATATGTATGTATGTAGGTAGCCAGGGGTCCCCTTTGTCGGTGCCTGTTCTGTACCACCATGTACCTCTCTCGCACCGCATGTGCCCTGCCGCAACAAACTCGATACAAGCCTCGATGCCATTGTCGCCGCGCGCTCCGTTTTTCCCAAAGGGTCCGAAGGGGAGGCTTGACCTCGTCTGCCTGCCACATCTGCCTGCCACATCTGCCTGCCGCCTGCCTGCCCGCCCTCCCCTCTATGACGATGTCCCCTCTCCGTCCCGTCCGTCTGCCTGCCTCTTTCCCGCCCCGACAAGGAAACACGCGGGAGCTGGCAGGGGTTGGAGCAAGGGGCGCGTGCGTGTGTGTGTGTGTGTATGTATACTGTATGTGTGTGCATGTGTGTGTCGAACTGGGATGCGTCGTGGGTGGTGACTCCGTCCCCAGACGCCCGCCAATCTGCCTGCCCACGCCAGCCAGGCAGGGCCGGGGCAACAAGACCGAATGACAAATACACGAGATGCTGGCGGCGCTGGTGGGTGGCCCCATTGAGTCTATGTCTACGACGTGTGTCCATCCATGTACCATTTGTGCGCGTGCGTGTGTGTGGTGGTTTGAGGCGCCTGTCTTCGGTAGTCGCTCACTCAAACGCCCACATCATGATACCCTGCGTCGAGCTGCCGTCTCCGTCTTTCTCGAACCCTGGTGACAAGTCCAGGCTGCTGCTGTTCATGAGCCTCGGAGAGAATTCCCACATCCACGGCCCTTGTTATTCTCGGCACGGGCTGCCGTCAAGACCGGCAACGCGAGATGCGACTGAGAGCCCGGAAATAAACGTGTCCATCATCAACGATGCAGACACGGATGCCCCCTCCCTTCCATTGGCATGACGAAGGGGGCGTGGACCGTCTGTCATCCGGCAACGGTTTGCAGAACGAGCAGGCCGGAGTGACGACGATGCCGCCTCGCAGTCTCCTGGTCTTGCCTCCCTCTTCTCTCCCTCTCCGTGTGCGTGTGCGTGTGTGTCGTGTGTGCGTGTGTGTGAGTGTGTATGAGTGTGTATGAGTGTGTGCGGTGACTCTGCCGAATGCCATGTAATGTGCGGTCCCAACGTGACGAGGTGAAACATGCCTCCGCAGTCACAGACAGGGGGGGACGAGAGACTCCAAGGCGGTCCGTCTCTGGTAGCACGGCTTCGACGCAGGCCTTCGGAAACGGCCCCCACTGTCCGGCAATCGTCCCATCCATTTCCCCATTGGCATCACCTTGAGAGAAACCCCCCCTCGCTCGACGAACCTCCTGGCCAACGACAAGCCGTTCTGGCTTCGGCAGCGAGTCGGCGAGACCAGGAAGAGGGTTTACACCCCCCCCCCGGTCTCCCTTCTCCGAGGGTCACCACCAAGCACCGCAGCCGCACAGCAGCAGCAGCCATGCACACAACCACCCCTGGTTCGCAACCACCTCGATTGGACCGACCCCCGGACACGAACCCTGGCCCGTCCCTTCAGTGCCGCCCGCCTTTTCGCCAGCAAAACGGCGCCTCTCCCAGCCAGAACTGGCGGTCGCCCTCGAGGCAACTGGCGGGGACTCGACAGGCACCGCATCGCGACTGGGCGCGGGGCTTGCATCGACGCAACGTGCCAGAGATGCAACCTCGATAGATTGATTGCTCGCGCGTGCCCCGACTTTTCGCTGCCTCTGCAAGACATGTCGCTCTGTAAACTGTCGCGGGCCGCCGACTGCCTTGGATGCATCTCTTCATCATACTGCTGCCCTCGTGGATTTTCATCTGCCGATCGGGCACTTCGGTGCCGTCCCGTTGGCAGGTGCCACCTCGCCGCTCGACGACGCCGCTCGACGACGCCGCTCGAGGCAGACTTGGCAGACGCCCGCCTCTTGCCTCCAACGTGCCCGTACCGTATGTACAGTACGTACGCACGCCGTTGCCTCGTGAGTAGCCATCTTGGCTGTGTCTTGTCGGTCCCATCTGGCGCCCAACAGACGTTGTACTCTCGCCGAGGCCACCAAACTCAAAACTCCCAGGAGCAACCATGGGCTCGCTCTCGCGCCGGCTCGCGTTGAGCCCGGCGCCGACGGGTGACAGACGGGTGGGTGACAGGGCCCCCTCCCCTCTACCACATGGTTCTTGTGACTCCAACTCTTGTCCCCCCCTTTCGCGCGCCCGGCCACTCTTCCCTCCCGCCTTTCCGAGTCGCCCATTTCAGCATGGTGCCGAGAGGCCGATGAGATTCGTCGCCGCCGTGCCGTTGCCAGGGCCAGAGGCTGCTGCACCATATGCCACCCAGTCAAAGTCCCTCGCCTGTCTCTTCACCCCCCTCCTCCACCAATGTCGGACTGCTTCGGGCATCCCGCTGCAGGCGCCCTCTGAATATGATGTGTTCGTCGTCTGCCAGTGCTCGTATGTATGTACCTGGCTTGGCTGGACGGCGACTGAGTGCAAAACCCGAGGCTGCGCGCGGCCAATCACGGCTGGGTGCGGCAGCCATGGTTTACGCCGTCGCCGACAACCCTCTCGTCAAATGTGCCCAGGTGTCGCGGCGGCCCCTCTGTCCCTCGCCTCGGCCCAATGACCATGTGAAGAGTGGTGAGAGCAGCATCCGGGGAGCCACGCCCACCTCCCCTTCAGCCCTATCGACCGTTCCATGGCATCCCCTGCAGTTACTTAGCACGCTCGCTCCCATCCCACTGCATGGCCTCTGCAGCAACGCCTTGCTGTCTGTGTTGACGGGATTCTGGCAGCATCCCACGCCCCCCGGCCGCAGATTCGAAGATTCACTCCCCCGATCGCGTCCTTGTCGCCGCTGCCGTGCGTCGTGCCGCTCGGCGACCCCGACTGGTAGGAAATATTATAGAGACCGCTGCGTATGTGTGGCCATATGCATGCATCTCCCCCCTCGATGGATGCGCCAACAAAGTGCTCCGAGCTGGCATATACGCCCATGCTTCGTGCACGGTAGCATGCAGCGGCGCTGGATCCGGGACTCGCTGGACAAGGCCAGCACGTGTGCAAACGACGTGCCCTCGGGGTCCGAGGAGAGACTGCTCTCTGCCGTGTCCGCATGGATTGAGCCAAGCATCGTGATACTTGGTCCGTCATTCTGCATTTATCATGTCTCAGTTGGGTACCGCAACTCGTGCTCGCCTGGGACTAGCCCAGCCTTATGATGGCTCTTCCGAAGTCCCGACAGCTGTCTCCCACTTGCGCAAGGTAGGCCTACGGCGCGTGCAGCTGTCTCGAGTCCCCCAAGGCGGAGGGCAAGAGGTAGGTCTCGAGGCTGGGTCCTGGGCCGGGGCTCGCTCGTGAGGAGCCACGACAATGGGGTCTGCGCTGCATGTCGCCATACTGGATTCCATGTCTGCAGTCGGAGGCGTTGCAGCTGCAACAAGCGTCCAGTAGCCTGGAGGAGGGGGGGGGGGGGGTGTGGTGAATTGCGTCTGAGGCGTCTTGCGTGCTGCTGCAGTGCGTGCCCTGAAAATGGCAACGGGGGGGGGGGCATCCAGGCAGATGAGGGGAAAGGACTCGAGAAGTCTCGAGAGAGTTGCGTTGTGTGTCCGTACAGAGCACACAGTACAGAGTACTTTTGGCCGGTCGGGAAGGGTGGAGTGGTGTGTCTGCAGTGCTGCGACCATGCCACTTTGGGCCGAAGGGACGTGGTGAAAGTTGCGGGTACTTGAGCACGTGAGCGCGCGCTCTCGAGGGATTTAGTCCGGATTGCGTGCGGCTCCATTTCCGCACAGCGCACAAAGAGCCCCCGGCTTGCTTCTTCGAGGTCGTGTGGCCTCAACGCCGGCCTCCCACCTGCCCTTGTGCGTATGCAAGTGTGTATCCGCAAATCTTGCAATCTCGAGCCTCAGCTGCTTGCGGGCACATCCAGGGGAGGGAGGCTTCCCGTTCCCGCGATCCTGGTCTTTGTGGTGCGCGGCGAGCCAGAGACGTGGTGCAAAAAGGGGTTCCGACTTTCCGCCAGGCGTCACTGTGGCTGGACTTGCCGATCATGCCCGGCCTCTCCCGCCGTCGTCTGGACATTGCCAGAAGCTCGTATTTGCCTGGGCCCGGCATGCGGTGGTAATGGCATGCCGTCCCAATACATGGCCATTGGGCTACAAGGGCGGAGCGCAGTCCCCGTCGTCAAAGGCCTTGTCTTCGGCCCCCATCTCGACATGCTCGTGCTTGCCCTCTTTACGGCAGCAAGTTGCTAGCTAGCTCGGAGTGTTTCAGTGTTTTTGTCTCCGACATTGGCCAGAAAGTGGCCGACTAGGGTCCATGGGCAGTCGAATCAAGCCTGCTTCCACCAGGGCGGCAGAGCCAAGCTCCGGCACACAGGGTAGCTGCTCATCCACGGGCGTGAGAACCTTAATTCCCCCCCCCCCATCTCTCCCCCAGCCGGGAACACCATGCTCTACCGCTGAATAACTGCAGCAAGGCTGAGTCGAATCCAGCCCCCGTTGGCATCGCGACCAACTTGCCGGAGGAGGAGGGAGAGGAAGAAGAGGACGAGGGGGAAGAGGACGAAGAGGCCCTCTCAAGCTGTCACTTGCAATGCACACACGCCCATCGGATGGCCCAGCCGTCTCTGCCTGCCGCCCGCGGCATCATATGTAGACCGTCGGACCCGACCCACCTGTGGCGTAGCCGGGTTTCCGCGAAACACTGACGACTCTGGCGGCCGATGGCCAAGTGGGCAGGGGGGGGTTGAAGAAGAAGGAAGCGGGGGGTGTGGGAGCGAGCCCCGTGATCCGGTTGGGCCATTGGAGGAGACGACGCCATGCGTACAGTACAGCATGTATGTACAAGGCCTGGCCGAGCTCGCGTCTCAGTCGCTGCATCCTCCGAAACGAAACGTGAACCGGGATCGATTTTGCGCCGTCAAGGTCACGACTGCAGGTGCGAACAATGACAAGGCGGACTCGTGGGCATTGGCCATGTTACGCCGCGGCGGATGTGAGTGGGGGGGGATTGGGGATTGGGGAGGGGAGCAAGTCTCAAGCCACGGAGCCTTTGGTGCATCAGCCTTTTGGTGCATCAGCCTTTGGTGCACCAGTACGGAGTATGTACCTGCCAACCTTGGGTAGACGACGCCTGCGACGGGTGGGTGGGTGGCACAATGCTTTTCCACGTTCTCAATACGTCGCAAGTACCTGTACTTGGACCAAGCTTCGGCTACGAGCAAACACACACGACACGGCACGGCACGGCACCGGACGACAAAGTCGCCAACTAGTGCCTTGCCGGCCGCAGGTGTTCGGGCGAGACAAGGTTTGGATGATCCACCAATGAGCGCGCGTAATGGACGAACCGGCCGGCAGCGCCCTCGGCCTTGGCTTTGGGGAAGCAGGAAAACGGCGGGCAAGCCCTTCGGAACAGGTGCAACGCTGTGGCTCGGCTGTCGCTCCACCCACTCCTCTGGGTTTCCCTCGTTGCTCATGAGCGACTCATCGTCACTCTCACTCGCACGCACGCTCACGCTCACCAGGGGCCCGACCTGGCCCGCATGACTGCAGTGCCAATCAATCGATGAATTGCATCATTGAGGACATGGTTCGATTGTCGGCTCGCCCGCGCATTTCCACGTCGACTCGGTTACGTACACATTGTATTCTGACCCGCAATGGCCCGCTGGCAGAAGCTCGCAGTGCAGTGCTCAACACAAGGTGTGCGGTGCATTGCGGAGGCCCAAGACACTGCACATGCACACACATGCGACTGGCCGGGAGCTATTCGGCCGCACGCTGCACTTGTGCATGTGCACATGTCGTCCGTCAGGGAAGGAGATGGACGATGCGGCGGGTCCCTGATGTCGCTTCTGGTCGGATTCCACCAGACATGACATCGGAGCAGCGGCCATATCCGTCGTTGGAGCACGGCCTTTGTTGACGCCCACGAAGCAGAGTTTCAATGGCAGCAGCCGCCGTCCTAGCGGCTCCCTCTCCCTTATCGGCGGCAGGAGGGGCTAAGACGAAAAGCAAGGCTCCGCGAGCGGCTGTCCGGACCGAACCCTGAAAGTTTGTAGGGCTGACCGAGGAACTGGCACGTCGAGAGATTCCAGGCCCGGGTCCAACGGGCTATTGGCTGCAGAACAAGGTCGCTGCGATGGGGAAACTGGGTCCGGAGCTGAGCGATGCCGACGTTCTGGACGCTCGCCGTGGACCTTTGGCAAGGCCGGGGGCCCTTTGTTGCGACGCACCAAAAGGCCCCTTTGCACACCCCAAGGTGCTGCGGCACTGCTTTGAACAAGAAGACTGGAATGCGAGAGCGTCGACGGCGAGAGCCAATCCGGACTAGCAATGTCTAGGGCCGTTTTCCAATTCCGGCATGGCAGTGCACCTGCGCCGAAAATGGCGGAGTCGCGACGGGCGGCGGCTCGAGTCCTGTAGCCGCGTCCTTGGCCAGCACTCGGGATGGGAGGGGCCGGGCGCTAGAAGGACCAAAGAGGACGCGTCGAGGCCGAGACAGGTGGCGGGCAGGAGGGAGTCAGTTGCCAATGGCGAGACAGCCGACACCCACGGCAAACTTGGCGGATGCCAGACGCGCAGGGCGTTGGAGGCAGCCGCGTGGCGGCTTGCTAAGGGCGAGGAGCCAAAAATAGGCACACTGACAAAGCACGTGCAGGCATTCGGAGTGGGCTTGCCTTGCCTTGCCTGCTTGCCTGGGCGGGCTTGGGCTGATGAGCACGGGGGGAAGGGGCCGCCCAGCTCAATTCCCAGGCGAGAATCAGAGAAGGAAGGGGTGGGGGGGGGGCGTGTCTCTGTCGTCGTCTGGTGTGGGCGCCGTCTGGTTGGCCGCCCGCCGATCCAGTGGCGATCAGTCGTGCGCCTCGTCCGAGTCGACGACTCCCTGCTTTGCTTTAGCCCCAGAGCCTGTTGACGCGAGAGCGACGACCGAGGGGGAAAGGACGAGAGTGAAGGATTCCTCCCGTCTCTCCACCCACTGCCGCTCCCAGGCCAACGGCGGTGCTTCGTCGGTCTGCACCTTGGTCATGGTCGTCGACACTCGCAATCACCATCATCCATCCCATGCGCGACCGACGCCATCGCTGGCCTTGCACACGGGACCGGGGTCCACGGCGTGCCGGGCGCCGGATATCCAGCTAGCCGGGGTCCTCGAGCCCGCGGATCCTGCACTAATCACGAGCGAGCGAGCGAGCCCTACCAAGGTAGCCACTACTCCGTCCACGCTCCGCCCTTTCCAAGCCCAGCACATGTACCGCCTTGTCCATATACAAGCTGTTGTGGCTGGCCCCCGGAGCTGGCTCGGAGCTCAAACAGCCGTCCGCGCTGCCCTCTTGGCCACGGCAACAAGCCTCTGGGCGCTACTCGACGGAGACCATTTGCCTGCCACGGTCGTGTCTTTCCTCCCCCCCCTGGGGGCCCGTGTGATGAGCTTCCATGGAAGACCTCGGGCAGCCGTCTTGTCTCAACATGTCTTGACGAAACGGCGAGGGCCGCTGTGCAAGTGGTCGAGGGTCGAAAGCTGCGCCCGCAGACGCAGGAATTGTTCGAGAAGCTCCCCTCGGGCCTCGAGAAGCAGCACCCTGGCGGGCGCCGACCTGGCTGCTGGGACGGCACGGGCTGTTGTCCTTCTGGCATGCCACAGGAGCAGCACGGGGCAATGACATGCCGGATGCCTTGGACTTGGGGGCCAACCGCTGCGTCACGGCTCCGTTGTCCAAGCAGCCCTACGGCGATGCCAGCAAAGAGGATCGACGGCCAAGCTTCCGGACTTACCCTTTGGTCTCCGGACCCTCTTGCGAGGCGGATCCGTGAACCATTTTTGGATGCTTCAAGTCGCGGGAGGAGCAGCTAAGTCCCAAGTTGCAGGCCCTCTCTGCCACCAACACAGTGGGAGTGGCCGGGGAGGAGAGACTCGGGAGCAAAATTAGCCCTCATTTCTCGCCGGTCGGGATATGGAGCCGCTACCAAAAACCTGCCAGCCCCAGTCGTACCAAGTACGGAGCACGGTCGACCAATACTCGGAGCACCGCCCAATGGCCCTCGAGCGAATCGACGGCCATGCAGCGGCCACGCCTCCACACGCACGCAGACACGCCCTCACGCCCCCCTTTCCGTCTCCTCCCCCACGGCGGGCTGTCCCATGATGTGCCCACCCCCCCACACACCGTCCCGAGCCTTTTTTTCGTCGTCCCCACCCCTGCCTGGCAGATCCGCTACTTGGAGGCCCCAAGTTAGGAGAGCAGCAGATCGTCCGGGGCTGGGCGAGAGAGAGCGCCCTTGTTGAGAGAGCGAGTGCGACTTGTGTGCGACCCCGCTGCTGTGCAACGTGCTGTACCGCTCTCCGTCTCTTCATGGGTACTTTGTACGTACGTACATACGTACATACAGTATGTGCAGTACATGCCAGCCCTGCCATGGGGCTCGAGTCCGGGGGGGGGGCTTGCAAGACGCCTTCTCTCTCCTGGCCGGCAATGTTGTCACTCGAGATACTTATATATTCAGCTTCCCTCCAGCTGTGAGCTGCCGAGCTAGTCTGTTTCTCTCCATCGTCTCCGTCACTGATATATCTGGCCCTCGTGGTTCAAAGTCCGTCCCCAGACCAGCTTGTTGCAACGACAGAGTTTATATACCATTGTCTTGATCTCACGCCAGACATCGAGCAGCTCTTGCTCTCCCGACACATCGCTTATACGACGACTGCAAGCTTCACCACAAGAGCACTGTGAGGAGCTTCCAAGGCCTCCGTCCCCTCTTCTCTCTCTCTCTCCCCTCCCGCTTTTCCTCCCCTTCGCCTTCAAAATGTCCATGTTCGCCATGCCGCAACACCACTACAGCTACGGTGCGCCGCCCGCACCCACGCGGCATTATTCCACACACGGCACCAGCAGCGCCTTTAGCAGCTCGGCACACCCCGACGAGGATTGGACCAAGATCTCAGACCTTGCCGAGCGCCGGAGGATACAGAACCGCATTGCCCAGCGCAATTACCGTACGTCTCATTGCCCCTTGGCACCAGTCCCTCCCTCCCCCCCCCTTTCCCAGCCTGGCTCGGCGCAAAAGCCCATGGTGGTCGTACCAGAGCGCTAACATGGACGGCACGTTCCAGGGAAAAAGCTCAAGCGACGCTTGGAAGACCTCGAGCGGCGTGCCGGCTCCTCGGATGAGGCGGAGCCCGAGAAGAAGCCCAGCCCCAGCAAAAGCAACAAGCGTCAGGCCTCGGCCACAGCCAAGGCGCAAAAACCTCAGCCTCAGCAGCCTGCACCGGCAAAGCCTCTGTCGCAGGGCCAGTTTACGCCGCCCATGGATCACGCCGACGATCTTGTCTTCAGCACGCACGTCTACGACGACCGCGAGCGCTCTCACACGCCGCCCATGTTTCAATACCCGGCGTACCCGGCCCCAGATGAGCTTCTGCTCGACCCCTACGGCTCGACACAGCCCTACCCCACCATGTCTGCCGGCACCGCCGACCCCTATCCCAACTACCTGACGGCAACGACCATGCCCGCGACGCTCCCTTCCATGACGCAGTTTAGTGACGCGATGAAGCGGGAGTCGTTCACCAGCGACGATGGGATGAGCTCGTACCTCAACTACAACTTCGTGCCTGGCGTCGACATCAACGTGCCAAGCCCCTACGACCCATCCAACCCTCATGTGAGTTTGCGATGCCCCGCCGCCGGCGCCGCCGAGACGTGTCTTGCTAACCCGCGCGCCAGACACCACCACTGTCGCATTCATTTGATCACTCGGCGTCGTGCTCAGAGACTGGCTATGAGTACCCAACAACACCCCTGTCCATGCCCGGGTCTCCCGGCATGCTACAACAACACCCGCAATGATGTCGGCGACGGTTGTCCCGAAGCTGAAATGAGCGAGGCCATACGCCATGGCAGTGCATCACATATTCTCTTGCTCGCGCACCCACTCCACACACGTGTCCCATGCATACACACGTATCATTTTTCTTCACCGTCTGATAGTAGGCGCGAACCCGATCTGGGGGGGCAGGGAGTAAATGCAGGGCGGGACAAGGCGACGAAAACTTGGCGTCCGTCGGGAGGGTCTGAGGCTTGAGACAATTGTCTACAATGGACTGGGCCACGGCGCATGAGAGATGAAATGAGATTCTTGGGTGTCTATTTTTGATGAAGCATTGCACGGCGACTTGACAGGACCCTTTCCGTCACTTGGACATATACTTATATATATACACATCTGCCCATCTACAACTGTGGACACTAGCAAATTTTGCAAATGAGGATGCAAGCGCGAGACCAGCGATGGGTTCCAAGATTGAAGACTGGTGCGATGTGCGTGTGCAAGGAGCCGAAGCGTGTAGAGAGGTTGACGACTACCATGGAATTTACGTATCTGTATAATACGAAGCACATGGATGGGTGTTGGCCAAGGGGGGTTTACGGGACTGCAGAATACGGGGGACGCGGGAGGGGTGGAGGCGACGGACTGATGGGCATGTACAAAAGTGCAGGGTAACGCGCGCACGGATTGCGAGGAAGTTGAGAGAGGGGGAGGGGTAGAAGGGAAGCTGGGGCGGGCTCTCGCAGAAGGCACTTCAGCCCGGCCCAGGCCTAGGCCAGGTGTTTAAAAAAAGGAGAGACAGAGTGGTCGGCGAGCATCAAGGGGGCGGCCGCCGCCACCACCACCACCACCACCACCACCACCACCCTGGACCTGGTCCTCGCTGGCTGGCGCGTCGATGGGCCTTCGGGACCGAGATGGGCGCACGGCCACGATGATAGGGCCAAGTCCGAAAGCGTGCGTCTCCGTCGATGTCGTGGTTGGTGCTTGGCGGCTGCTGCCTGCTGTGCGAATAAATTCGGGGGGGGCATACATATGTATGTACATACAGCACATGCATGGTGCCCACAGCCCATCCGAGAAAAACCCCCCCGTCGTGTTCTTCTCCCCCTTTTGGCGGCGCCAATCCCGAAGAGTTGGAGGGAGGGCGATCTTTGTCTCGGGAGGCTCGGGCGCGGTGGATGATGAGGATGGTGAAGAGGTGGTTGGAGAGCTGGCCTGTTTTCGGTGTGAGTCATCATCCGTATCTGGCGGGTTTGATTCCTCTGGGGTGAGCCTGTATGTCCCTACCGAGGCTATGCACTAACCGCCCACTGGCCCGCCCGAGCCGGCTCCCAGCAGCGGCATCGGATCGGATCGGGCCTTGCCTTCGATCGTGTTCGCGAAAGCTCTCGGCGAGGCTCAGCAACAGTCCCAACACGCACGCCACGACGTCACACGGCCGCCTCAGCCTTGCACCAGACGCAGCAGGCATCAATCAAGGCGCACCAAGATGGTTGACGATATTCTCTACCTCTACGGCGGCGACAAGTGAGAACCCCCCTCCTTCCAGCAATGGCCAGGGGATCGCAGGCACTGACTCTGACGCCAGGCCCTGGGACTCGAGCCTCTGGATAGACTCGGACGACCGGGTCCGCGGGGGCGCAAGCCGCTCCCACCTGAGCGTCCCGGAGCGCCGGGTCACGGCGCGCTTCCACGGCCACCTCGACACGCAGACGCTCGGCGGCGCGGGCTTCGCCTCGCAGCGCACCCGCGGCGAACTGGCCCTGGACTTGAGCGGCCACCAAGGCATCGTCGTCGCCATCGCCGGGCCTGCTGCTGCCGACGGCAAGCGCTACGCCCTGACCCTCAAGGACTCGCTCGAGCCGCCCCGCGCCGATGGCCGTGACCAGGCCGGCATCAGCTGGGAGGCCGACTTTGTCGCCGACAGGCCGCGCGACGTCAAGCTGCTGTGGAGTGACTTCAAGCCGACGTACAGGGGGAGACCCAAGGAGGACGCTGAGCCGTTGAAGTTGGAGGGCATCAAACGCGTCGGGCTAATGATGAGGAGGTGAGTTGGCCATTTACCCCCAACATGGCTCTTTGCCTCGGCACTGCACCGCCCCGACCCCCTCTTGGTTCATGGACCCAAGGCCACGTGCTGATTTGCGCTTGGGGCAGCTTCTTTGGCGAACAGGAAGGGGACTTTTCCCTCGAGCTTCACGCCATTGCGGCGTGGAGGAGGCGCCCTGCTCTTCCCGCGGCGGAGCAGAGCAGAGCCGAGGAAGACGTGGAGGATGACGAGGAAGAGGACCTCAAGGCCGGCGTCGGGCACCCGCCCCGTCAAACGAGGCGGTGGCGATGGAGGAGCCTGCTGTGCGGCATGCTGTGAACAAGGGCACGGGGCTGGATACATGCTCATATGGTGCTATGCTCGTGTGTCGCGGAGCAGACCGCCGTTAATACAACTCGTCTGCCCTGCACGTTACAAACGTGACGACATGGAACGCGCCTTGACCCGACTCCCCCCCCTCGTGATGTCTGTCGATGGTCCGCGCGTCGGTCGGGACGTCGGCGGTCGGGCCGGAGCGGGCCGAACCCCGGTCGATGCCGTCACTCGGCCCCACAGGTCGGCCATGATGGCGTCAACGACTTTTCCTGCTTCGCTTCCCTCCCCCCCCTCCTCTGCTGCCGCCACCACCGCGGTCAGACAGACGTGTGTGTTTGCGCGCCCAGCCTCAACTCGTACACACACCCATTGAAGCTTTGTGGCTCTTCCGTCTCCCGCTTCCGACCGGCCAAGTTGCAACTGTTTCCCCAAGCGCCACGCACCGCAACCCGTCGTCTCCAAGTCATGGCATCGCTGCTGAAGCCGCTGCTGCGCGCCACCAACCTGGGCTCCCCGCTGCTGCGCGTCATGGTGCCCTCGGTGGCGGCGGCCTTTGCGCTACAGGCTGCGGCGGCGGCGCCCTCGATCCTGGCCCAGACGGAGCGCTTCTACGACCTCTCGGGCTCCGCCACGGTGCTCGCCGTCGGCGCCCTCAGCCTCTACCTGCCTGCGCTGCGTGCCCGTGCCGCCGGCCATGTGGCGCGCTTGCCGAGCCTGCTGGGGCCGTTGCGAGCGGGCGGAAGTGCCTTTAACTGGAGGCAGCTTGTGGTGACGGCCATGGCCATGGTCTGGGCGGTTAGACGTGAGCCTTTTTTCCTCTCCCATGTCCTTTCGGGAAAGGCTCGCAGTCAAAAAGATGGGAGCTGACAGCGGTTCCTCCCCAGTCGGCTCCTACCTCTTCCGCCGCGCCCTCTCAGACGGCAACGACTCTCGCTTCGACAAGTATCGCACCCGACCCCTCGCCTTTGCCGGCTGCTTCTTCGCCCAGGCCGTCTGGGTCTCGCTCATGCTGGCCCCCGTCTTGGCCCTCAACGCCGCACCGCCCGCCGCCCTGCCCGCCGCCATGGGCTTCGTCGACGTCGTGGGCATCGCCCTGTGGCTGTTTGGCATCGGCTTCGAGGCCACCGCCGACGCGCAGAAGAGCAGGTGGGTGCGCGAGAAGCGCCTGAAGCTGCACGACGAGGACTTTTTGACGACTGGGCTCTTTGGCAAAAGGTTTGGTCGTCCCCTCCCCTCCTCTTGCTCTCGTCCCGCTCGGGCCTCGGTCAGAGACGGGAACTCGGCTGACTCGTCGGCGCTCGCCAGCCGCTTCCCGCACTACTTTGGCGAGATGACGCTCTGGACTGGCCTTGCCACCGTCGCCGCCGGCGCGCTCGCTCGCACCCCCGTGCAGCTCGGCCTCGGCCTCGGCGGCGGCCTGGCCGGCGTGCTCGCCACCACGGCCCTCTCCTTTGTCAGCCCGGCCTTTTCCGCCTTTCTGCTCACAAAGGTGTCGGGCATCCCCCTGAGCGAGGGCAAGTACGACAGGCGCTACGGCGGCCGCAAGGACTACGAGGAGTGGAAGCGCAACACGCCCCGGCTGGTTCCCAAGCTGTGGTGATATGCTGGGCGCAGACTGGGTGGGCGCGCATGCAGAGACGAGGGCTGGAAATGGGTGTATTTGTACTCTTGACCCCCGTGTCAGGCCGAGGATTTATTTAAAGAATTGCTTCACCTTTTCCACCTCGTCATAGCTGCCCATGAAGATGCCCGAACGGTCGTGGATGTGTTCCGGGTGAACCTCGAGCATCCGCCTCATCTGGCTGTCGACTGCCTGGCCGCCGGCTACGAGAGGGGGGTTAGCAGAGCCAAGACTGCCGGGGGCCGTGGGCTTACCGTTTTCAAACACCATGGCCATGGGCGCACACTCGTAGAGGATGCGCAGCTTGCCCTTGGGGCTCTTCTTGTCGGCCGGGTAGGCAAAGATGCCGCCGTAGAGCAGGGTGCGGTAGGCGTCGGCCACCATGCTGCCAATGTAGCGCGAGCTGTAGGGCTTGCCGTCGGGCTGGGCGAGCTTGAGCGAGGCAAAGTAGTCGACCGTGGGCTTCTCCCAGTACAGCGAGTTGCCCTCGTTGACCGAGTAGATGGCGCGCGACGTGGGCAGGCGCATGTCGGGGTGGGTGAGGATGAACTCGCCGATGCCGTTGTCGAGGGTGAAGCCGTTGACCGACTTGCCCTTCATGGTGAGGACGAGCTGGGCCGAGGCGCCGTACATGGTGAAGCCGGCGGCGACGAGCTCGGTGCCGGGCTTGAGGATGTCGTCCTTGGTGCCGCGGGAGCCCTCGGGCAGCTGGTGGACGGCAAAGATGGTGCCGACGGAGACGCCGGCGTCGAGGTTGGAGGAGCCGTCGATGGGGTCGCAGGCGACGGCGTAACGCGCGCCGGCCGCGTTCTTGAAGAAGACGACGTCGTCCTCCTCCTCGGACACGAGCAGGGCGCACTTGCCGCAGGAGCGCATGGCCTCGATGAAGAGGTCGTTTGAGATGACGTCGAGCTTCTTCTGGTCGTCGCCGGTGCTGTTGGAGGAGCCGGCGAGGCCCGTCAGGTTGACGAGGGAGGCGCGGCGGATGTAGTAGGCGATGGACTTGAAGGAGAACTGCAGGGCATGGCAGAGGAGCCTGTTCATTCCCCGACGTGTGAGCAGGGAGAGAGAGAGAGGGGGGGGGGGGGGGGGATGGGCGCGTACGTAAAGTCACCAGTGGCCTCGCGGTGCTTGGTCTGCTCCTCGTTGAGGAAGCGCGTGAGGGTGACGATCTGGGTGTTGACCCTCTCGCCGTTGCCGCCTTGATCCATGTCTGCGCCGAAGAGCAAGAGACGGGCGCGGCAGATGCTTCCCTCTATCGCCTAGAGAGCCGTCAACAATGTCGAGGAATCAATGGCCTCTCGGAAGAGGAGCGAGTGGTCCGTCCTGTCGGTCTTCTCGGCAAGTCGCAGTCGTCGTCGCGGGGCAGGCACGTGAGTGGACGAGCCGGTGAGAATTGCGAATTGGGAGAGACCAAAAGAAACAGGCACGAAAAAAAAAAAAAAAGACGAGGTGCAGGCTCAGGCCGGTGGATGTGTTGTGGCCGCCGCGCCGCCCACGATGGTTCGCCGACCCCTCCGAGGCCCAGGGCGTGTCCGGAACGGCTATCCATGGGCCCTCGGCCGTGCCATCCCGAGCTGCAGCTTCCCCGCGCCAGCCTGTGAGGGGGGGGGTCCGCAAGAGGATTTCCCGGAACAAAAGTCGCCTCGAGTCCCGTGACGGCCCGCGCATGTACATACAGCGGAACGTGACTCTGTTCCGTGTTATTGTTCCGCTCCGAGACATTCTTTATGCATTGTCATTGCTGCATTGCTTCATTTGCATTACTGCACTTGCATTACAGTACCTAATGGATGTATGTACATACAGAGTACTGTGCAGCACCCCGGCGGCCGTAGCCCAATGCGGTAGCACCCAACCCCGACCGAACCTCGGCATGTGCAAGCGACGACTTCCCGCGACTCCCCACTCACAATCTCGCCCTCTTACACTCTTCTCCCTCTCTGCACCCAGCAGCCGACATCGTCGCAAACGCTCTCTACCCCGACTCCCTTCTTCACCTCCGGCCTCGACACCGTCGGACGCTCCTCCAGTCCTGCCTCCAGTCCTGCCTCCAGTCCTGCCTCCAGTCCTGCCTCCAGTCCTGCCTCCAGTCCTGCCTCCGGTCCTGCCTCCACGTTCCGCCCCGTCTCGCCGCCACAACCCGACCGCCCTTCTCCCCCCCACCGCAGGCCACCTCCGGGAAACAACAGCATACGACGGCGGAGCCAGCAGCACCAGCCCCGGGCCTGTGGCAAGACATCGTCTACCCCCCCTCCCCCCAGAATGGTCGCAGACACCCTCGTCTACCACCCCTCGGTGGCCCAATACCTCCGCTATGTAAGCACCACCGTCGGCCGCGACAAGCTCCTCCGCGCCATCCAGTACTTTGCCCGCTTCTACGCCTGGTACCTCCTCCGCACAAACGGCACCCCCTCCCAGATGGCCCCCTGGGACGCCCTCAAGCGTCAGCTCGGCCTCACCCGCAAGATCCTCCGCGTCGGCAAGCCCGTCGAGCACCTCAAGGCCGCCGCCGTCGCCGCCGACGCAAAGTCGACGCCCGCCTTCCTGCGCTACGCCTCGGTCGGCCGCCAGCTTGGATACGCCGGCTACCTCACCTTTGACGCCCTCGCCCTGCCCGATGCCATGGGCGTGCGCAAGTGGCAGCGTGCCGCCGACCTTCAGCGCCATGCCTATCGCTTCTGGGCCGCCGGCATCGTCTTTAGCCTTGCCGCCCAGCTCTACACCCTTCGCCAGCTCAAGCGCAGAGAGGCCGCCATCGACCGCAAGGACGGCGAGGGCGTCGTCGAGAGCAAGCGCATCAAAATGTTGGTTGCCTCCCCCCCACTTGTGAATTCACGAAATGTACGCGCGCACTAACGCGCCGCACTAGCGAGAGATCTGCCAGTCGCCTCCAACTACTCTGCGACCTCTGCGACCTCACCGTTCCAACCTCGGCCCTGGGCTGGGCGGGCTTCGACGATGGCTTCGTCGGCCTGGCCGGCACCCTCAGCAGCCTGATCGGCATGCACACCCAATGGAAGAAGTCGGCATGAGAAGCAACAAGCCATCGGCAAGAGAGCGCTGTCCCTCAGCCGGACCTGGCCTCTCTTCCACA
Source organism: Ophiocordyceps robertsii (assembly GCA_027405785.1). Lineage (NCBI taxonomy): Eukaryota > Fungi > Ascomycota > Sordariomycetes > Hypocreales > Ophiocordycipitaceae > Ophiocordyceps > Ophiocordyceps robertsii. The sequence goes on along the minus strand of JAPEBW010000058.1, from coordinate 40,697 downwards.
CATACGGTATAGACGGAATCTTGCTGCAAGGTAGAAGCGGCTTCGGATATGGTCATGGGCTGGCAATTTCGAGTCTAATTTCCTTCCTTCTTGTCAGCTCTTTCTTGCACTTGTACAACAGGGTGGACATTGAGTAGCGCGCAACGAGTTCATACATCGCATTTGTCCCCATCATGGCCTCTTCGTTTGCACCCGAGATTTCATCAGGCCCGTATGCATGCGTTCCCTGTCGCACCTCAAATCGTCTTGTACACAGGAGCCAACAAGCCCAAGGGATTAAACACGGCGAAACAAGGACGGCCGGAGAGTGGCATGTAGCAGGCATTCTGGTGGTACACTCGGATCTTTCCGTCCTTGCCCCCCATGCACTTCTACCGGCCCTGCGTTGGCCGCCTTTTCGTCGGGCGCTGTCGCCCAACACACGCTTCCCCCTGCCTCCAACCGTCCGCTACCATGTTTTCCCTGCCCATTCAGGCGTTCTGTGCGCCGAGCGCCTATCGTTCTGCAAATCCTCCCCATCCAGCCTCCTCCCCTTGGCCCTCTGCCGAAAACAAGAACATGGGGTTTGAAAGAAGAGTTTCAGCGAATAACGGAACCGAAAACGTAAGTCGATTTTGCCTCATCTTCCCTCCACGATGGCGAATTGAGGCGCGGATCTGTCAACTCCGGTCAGCATAGTTCTCGAGACTCAAAGACATATGACGATTCGAAATATGGAAGAGTAGGGCGGAGCTGGGAGTAATTACCAGTAGCGTCCGCTTCGATCGTAGTCACGCGTATACCCCTCCCGCGGCGGGTACGTCGGCTCCCGCGGCGGAAAGTCCCTTGGCTGTCGGTCGTACGGTCGGCCGTTAGCATACGGGTTCGGCGGAGGAGGTGGGTAGTCGCGGTGGTACGGATCGTCGTAGCGTCCACCACCGCCACCACGCGGCGGCGGATAGTCCTCCATCGGACGGCGAGGAGGAGAGCGGTAACGGGTTCGATCGTCGTAGTACTCGCGGCGAGGGCTTCGGTCGCGATATCCGTATGGCCCACCCTCTCGACGAGGGCTGTAACCGCCGGCACCGGCGCCGGCGCCACCGCTTCCGCCACCGCTCCCGCTTCCGATGCCGCCGCCGCCGCGGGGAGGTGCCCGGCGATCGTACTCCTCAAAGGGAGGCATGTGCGGGCGACGACCAGGAGAGCGAGAGCGGCCGCGTTCGCGGGGAGGAAAGTCAGGCTGGGTCTTGAGATGCACACAGTCAGAGGTACATGTTCATGGACCAGGCCGAGGAGTGTCGACTCACATCAGCGATGCATTGGACGCGGTTTCCCTTGAACTCTCGGCCATCAAGTTTCTCTACGGCGGTGCGCAGGTCCGCGGCAGTCTCAAACTCGACAAACCTATTTCACTCGTCAGCCAGACCGCCGCGTCGTGGAATCGGACGGCGTCAAGGACTCACCCTCTGCCGTTGGAGTCGCGGCCGGTCTCGGAGTAGACGACGTCCAGGCTGGACTGGCGCGCAAAGTCTTTGAGGTCCTATTTCCAGTATCCACGTAAGTTGCTGTCCCCAGGAGTGATGTGCTTGGCGAGCATGCTGAGGGAAAAGTCCACGCGTCCGCCAGACCTGCCTGCGTCCTTCAGGGCAAGAATGCCAAGAGGGGCGGGAGTGGGTGGTGTTGGCCAGGGGAATCGCCGGGGAAAGGTGCCGTGGTGTGTCCAGTCCAAACGTAAAAATAAGAAAGATGACATCAAGTGAATCAGGGCTCCAAGCGCGGCCGGACAGGTAGCTCCTCCAGGGGGTGGTGGTGGTGATGGGAAGAGAGGGATCCATCGAGTCCCGGGACGAAAAACGGGAAGATTGCACAGACCTGCCAACTGGTATCGCTCGGGAGTCCGGTGATCTGCATCCGGTGAGGAGTGCGGCGAGGTCTCGGAGGCGCGCGCTCATGGTTACCAAATCCGCCGCCCTCGCGGTTGCGGGATCCACGAGCAAACTGGACGGTCAGGCGCTCTCCCATAAAGTCGGAACCGTCTATCGCAGGGCCAAGTCAGCCAATCAGGTCCCGTGTCTGCTCGCCCGGCGTGGAGGAGCGCTTGGGTCGTGCTCTCGGGAGGGGGCTCTGGTGTTACGTACGGAAAGCTGCGAAACCATGGAAAGGCAAGGCGCCAGAACGTCAGCATGGTCCCGAAAATAGACGCGTCTCCCGTTGTCGTCCCGCGGCCGGAAGGTCGACGTACCAGGAACTACATCGCGGGCATCCATGGGATCCTTGTACTCGATGAAGCCGAAGCCGTTCATGAGCTTGACCTCGGTAATCTCTCCAGTGCCATGGGTCGCGAAGTGAGCCTCGACATCGCCCTTGGTAGCTGCAGACAAAGCGTCAGCGGTGGCCAGCGCGAGGTTGGGGGCGGGGGCTGAGGAGCATGAACCATTTCGCGGGAGGTTGCCCAGGTAAAGCCTGGTGGCCGAAACCTCGGTCATGGTTGCAGGTCGCGAGGCGGAATGATCCGCGGGCGGGCTCGAAACGTCACGATACCTCTCTGGCGATATGGCCTTGAGTCGAGATTGTGCTCTGGGGATCCAAGGCAGGGTCGCAAACGAGAGCCGACCTGGTTGCTGATGACGAGTTCAACGCCGGGGGTCTTTCTCGGTGAGGGAAGAAAAAAACGGGGTGCGAGGGGAGCCTAAACTAAGCCTTGCATCGATGGGCGGGGCGGTCAGAGGCGGCAGAAATTCCCGAAAGGGCATGGTTGCCCGCAGCTCGACGACTGCCAGTTGGCGCTGCAGCGAAAAAGCGCGACGAGGTTATCCTTATATCGCGACGAGGTATCCTTGTACCGCGACGAGCTTCGATTAAGCCCTCTTTCCTCAACGACTACGGACCACGACGAGACATCCTCGTGGTAGAAATGTAACGCGCATACGTGCTTCGTGCATCAACGTCATTGCCCGGCGTTACCCTACCTAGCCCACCCGCTGGTGAACCCGCTGCTTCTCGCGCTTGTCATTCAGACGCCTCACGCCGAGTTGGTGCAACGCGAACACCCCCTCCTCCTCTCCCTGGGCACCGAGGTACGAGACGCACCAAACACAAGCTTGTGCCGGCCTAGGCCTCGTCAAACAATATTGATACAACCTCGTCGAGCACGGTAAACACCAGATGGGCACTGTCGAGACCCAGTCAGCCATCAATCCCTCACTCTCTTGGAGGTTCACCACTTACTTGAGCCGCGCGTTGTTAAATGTCGCAAAGATGCGCCGACTGGCCGCTTGCGCGTTGACCCGTCCAACCACGCTGGCCGCCAGGTCCGGCACCAGAGTCGCAAGCATCAGGCTCGCTTCAGTGCGCGTCTTCTTCTTCTCCGCCGCTCCCCGGGGCTGACGGTCTCGTTGAAGCTCTCCGCCTGGCCACAGGCCGTCCGAAACCATGCCCACGTATCGCAGGATCGACTCTTCCTGGACCAGCATCTTGACGTTATCGCGCACCTTTCTCTCAATTGTCCCGCCGAGCAGCTGTTGGAGCACCATGACCACCGCCCTCCCGCGCAGCCAGTTGTTACCTCTGTTGAGCCCAAAGACTTCCAGAAAGATGTCGCAGATGGGCTTGATAAAGGGCTCGAGCTCCTTGTCCTCAAACGCGTTGAGCTCGGCCTCGGCTTCGGCGGCCGGAAAGGTCTCCTCGTTGACGCTGAGCGGCATGGCATTCAGCTGGCTCGTCGCCGCCGCAATGAGATTCTGCCCGGCGACAGATATCTGGTCGAGAACGGGGATATTTCCCAGGATATCGTCCATGCCGTCTGCCACCGAGTCGTACAGGCGCGTCATCATGTCCTTCTTGTCCTCGCGGTCCATCAGGTCTTGGCCCTGTGCAATGACGCTCTGAGACAGAAATGCGCGCAGCTCTCGGCTCCGACAGACGTCTGGCAGCAGCAAAAGCTCCCGCAGGTACTTTTCCAGCGCCGCCCTCCTTTTGCGGAGGAACTCGCTCTGGAACTTCATCACCATGCGCCGCCTGGGGAATTCGAGGTCCCGAACCGACGGATACCTCGACCGTAGTTTCTGGTGAAGATCGTGAAACTCGCTATACCTCCTCGTGACTATCCAGGATGCCGCGGGCATCTGCTCCCCCGCGTTGCGCTGGACCTCGACCACGTACAGTGCAAACTCTCTGCCGTCGGCTTCCCGGCCCACCTGGATCGACTTGATCTTTATCGTCGAGCGTCCGTAGAGGCTGTTGTCGCTTTCCTGCACCACGTATTGCTGGCGCTGGAGCTCCTTGCGCCTGATCTCTCTCTGCAAACTCGCTTTTGACTTGCGAAGAATCCGCAACTCCGACGTGTTGTTGGTCAGCTCGGCCTTTTTGGTCAGCGAGTCCACCACGGCTTCTTGCGCTACCAAGCGGTCAATGTCGTTGGCCAAGGCGGCAATGGCCTCGGCAAGGCCCAGGTCCCCAGGTGCGGCCTCGTGTACTTCGTCTTTGTCGTCCGTGGTGCCTCGCCCGTCATCCTCGGGCTCTTCGGGCAAATCCTTTTCGTCGTCGTCGAAGAGATCATCGTCGACAAAGACGCCGATGCGGGATGCAGCGCTGACCAGGCCTAACGATGAGAGGCTGGGCTTCTCAGAGTCCCTGCTCAAGATGGAAGATTTGCCAGCATCGATGGAGCCCCGGCTCGAGTCGTTCTCGGGCCCGGACAGGATGCTGGAGTCGTTGTCCTCAGTGCCGAACAGAGATGCGCGGAGATCTTCGGCCGTCTGCGGCCTATTGTCGTCCAAAATGTTGCTTAGAGCCTGCTCAACCGCCTGCACGACTTGGGTGTCGAGGACCGGCCGCGCTGGCACATACGAGTCAAGGCTCTGCACCAAATCCAGCATGCCGTCGTGCTCCAGATCGTCGTCGTCAAACAAAGAGCTGGGAGAAGTCTCTTCTAGTGACCGCCGGGGCGCTGCCAAGTAGTCAATTCCGTTGTGACTGTCACTCATGGCCCGCAGGTCTGAGGCTGAGGGGCAACGCCGCGTCGTTACGACGCCCGGTGGCGCAGACACGAGTCTGGCAATGGACTTGGGTTTGGTCTGCTGGGATTGCGCTGCTCGGGATGGTGCTGGTGGTTGGTGCTGGTGGTTTTGTTGCTGCTGGAGCTGCGGCTCCATGTGGCTCGAAGGCCCTTGGGTAGGAGGCATGCCTGCATTAGACGATTCCTGTGAGGCGAGGCACTTATAGTATAAGTCTGATTTCCTGAAGGCCTGGAAATAGCGAGACTGCATCTCCTCGAGGACAGCGCTTTGAGCTTTAAGGATGGATCGTCGAGCTTTGTGGTACTGAGCTGGCGTCGCAGAGTCGCCGGCCTGCAGGAAGCGGTGAACCTCCTTTCTGGTCGATTCTGGCACTTTGAGTTCGGGCTTTGACAGGTAAGCCTGGTGTATTTGCTGCAGGTCCGCGCGATCTGATGAATCCCACATGGGCAGGTTGGACGAGGCTTCATCGCCTTCGTCTTCCTCGGGCCCATCGTCTTCCAAGGGGTTGCGAAAGCCGTCCACCACGAGCCAGAACTGAACGAGCGACATGCGGTGCTGGCGATCCATGTACTCCATGAAATACGATAAGCCTGAAGAGTCCCGCAGCAGCTCGACGAGAGAAGCATTCTCCAGTCGCGAAGTAGAAGCGAAAGTCGAGAGCGACGAACGCAGAGGCGGAGGGGCCCGGTGGTCGCCGCCAGCGGCAAGGAGATTGACCGTCTGATCCAACAGCCGCTTCCCCATCTCGAGCCGGCGCAGATACACCGGGTCCTGGTTCTCCTGCAGCGAGTCCCGCTTGAGCTGGCTGACCACCTCGCTGCGGAAGCGCCGCGCATCAGACAGGTTGTTGACCTTGCGAATGGCGCGGATAAACTTCTCAAACTTGCGCTCGCTGTCGCCCGGGCCGATGCGAGGCGTGGCGGCCGACCTTGCCGACCGAGGCGGCGTGGGCTGGGCGTGCTGGTCGAGCGCGGCCCGGAGCTTGCGCACCGTCGACCTGTCGAGGAGCATGGAGCGGCCGTAGCTCTCCATCAGCTGATTCCACGTGTCCGGGTCGGCGAGGAGCTGGACGACGGGGGAGAGCACGGCGCAGGCGATAACCTCGCGCACGACGATGGAGACGGCGCGGCTAGAGAGCATGTTTTCGGGGAGCATCCGGGGCATGACGCGCGCGACGAGCAACCGGAGGTAGTCTTGCTGGACCATTTTGGTGTCGGGAAAGGAGAGCGAGGCGGCCGGGTGCAGTTGGCCATGTCTGTATTTGGAGGCGATGGCGAGGTCGAGCTCCTCGGACTCGGTGACGGATCGGTTGAGCTTCCTCCCCCGGATGGACCTCTCCGCGTCGTAAAAGTCGCGGAAGTGAGTCGTCAGGATGGGCACGAGGCGGCTGGTGACGACATCGGCCAGGTCCTTTCGGCTGAGCGACGCAAGCAGGCTCGACAAGGCCAGGCGGACCGACCTGTCCACCTCGTCGGGAAAGACGGGGTTGCGGCTGATGTGCGAGTACCACGTGCGCACAAAGTCGCGGAGTATCAGGTCGAGCAGGCCATCGACAGCCCGCGCCACACGCGGCGAAGCCAGCTCGAGCGTCGGTTTGTTGTATGTTTGCCGCCGGCGCAAGGCCTCGACCTCGGAGCGCCAGCGGCGGGCGTCGAGGAAAGAAACGCCGTGGGGCCGCGACGAGGGCCGCGGGGGCCGTCGCGAGGTCGTCAGCAGCAGGGCAGCCAGGCCGGCGACGCTCAGGGCGACGCCGGTGGCAAAGGCGTAGGCTGCCCAGCGGATGAGTGCGCAGCAGCTCGCAGCATAAGCACAGGCGACGAGGGCCGCCACAATGGCGATGGCCACATCTCTCCGCTTCAGGGCCATGGCCAGGGTCGTCGCCGGCTGTCGGGCTGCATCGTTTTTCGACGACGGAGGGAGCCAAGATGAGGCCAAGGTCGGTCGTCAGGCCCGGGTGGAGCTGAGACGGTGCGGTGCCGTGAGCGCCGGGTCAGAGGGAGCTGCGAAATCACGGTTGCATGACAACGACGTGGAACCTGGAACTTGCCAAGTTGGGCCCCCCCCCCACTAGCACAGACTGTTTGTTTCCGTCCCTGCGTTACAAGGGGCCTTATCGATTAGCAGCACCGGCCGCGGGAACATGTGTTAATACAGAGTACCTACAGAGTACTTCTTGACAGACTACAGGCAACGAGTTCAGAAATCCACGTGTTCCCTTCAACTCACACCCATCAAAGCCGGACCGTGAGCAGTCAAACGCCCGCAGATGATGGCAACCCCAAGGCATCAGATACGACAGGCCAACTGTGACGGATGCACGTCCTTTGGCGCAAACGACAACGCTACCCGATGATCCCCTCGACCAGCACCCGTCTCAACCATCGACGCCGTCCGGCCGGTTTAGTACACCACCACACGACGCGTCTCACCCAAAGCATTCCGCTGCACCCTTCGGACTCCCTTCCCCCATGCGCCAGAAGATCCCCTGAGCCCATGGCAGGTCCGCTAATGACGTGCTTGGTCCGGTCGTGGCGCTAGCCGACGGCTGAAACATACATCCCTCTCGAGAGGCCACCGCTCCCTGCCCTCGACCTATCCACCCTTCAAGAACCGCTCCTTCTGTCAGCTTGGAGACCCATTCGGAGTCATGATTTTTTCGACCTGATATCACTGTATAGGTGTGTGCCACAGTCGGGACACTTCTAGGCGAAGCCAGCTCTCCCGACTTGTTGTCGAGGAGACCAGCTCACCGCTCTCGTCGACGACATTTGTAAATGGGGACAAGGGGGAGACGCGAGCCGCAGCCGCAGCCCGTCCCGCCCAGAGTTGATGCCAGACTCGGCCCCCCAACCATGGATGTGAATGTTGCCCAACACCAGCCGAGACGAGTACTCGAGGCGCCAAGACTGGAGTAAAGCTGCGTGGGTATCAACAGATGCTTGCCGAAATCCACTCCGTTTTGTGTGGTTGCCCAGAATGTCAACGATCGAGTTCTCCTGTCCCGCTCCGTCGTCCTATCCCTTTTTTTGATTGCCGTGTGCGTACAATAATATGGTCACCCTGCTTTGACCATAGTGAGCCGATACTTCTTTCACATGTTGGAGACACCTTGAGACCCTGGGTCGACAACATTGTCCGAGAGATTGATGAGGAGCTGCGCGAGACACCTCTTGGTGGCAGCGTCATCCCTGAGGACTGACGAGAAGGTGGCGTCACGGAGCGGTTCGGGAAGGCACTGCCTCAGGGCCTCGCGAGCCCTGGCATTGTCGCTGAGGCTAAGGAGGTGCATGTTAGCCTCCGACTGCCAAGCAGGTATCACGCAAGTCGAGGGAACCAGGCAAGGAAAGTACCGAAGGAAGCATCGGACAACGTGCTTGAGAAGACGGGCCGTCTGCGACTCAACGAGCTGAGCAACCATATTGCTCAGGACGGTGCCGACGGCGTAGAAGCGCTCGTACGTGGCGCAGATATAGTTGAGGCCATTGTCGTCGAGCAAAATCTTTTGCACAATGAAAATGGCCACAGTTTTGCTGAGCTCCGAGCCGGTCTCCATGATCCGAAGGCAAAGCGGGATGATCTCAGTGGTCAGGAGGAAGTTGATCACATCGGACGAGTCGTTCTTGACCAGGGCGCCAATGACGCCGAGGCTGGTCAGACGCAGGTATTCGAAAGGTCGCGACTTGGACGTGGTGTTGAGGAACGGGTACAGAAAGAGGGGAATATGTGCTATCAAGGAGCAAGTTAACATCTCCGCGGGCACGACTTTCGAACGAGGGTGTTGAAGGAATGGGCGGTCGTACCGTTGAGGAACAGGGCGCGAGTGTCATTGTGTGATGCCACACACTGCAACAGTGCCAAGGCGTTGCAGACTCGGTTGGAAGCAGCCGCGGTGAGCTGCGAGGGGTTGAGGAGAGTGTAAACCGAAATGATTTCCTGCAGTAGAGAGGTCATGACGCCTAGGCAGTAGCAAGGATGGGAGGAGCCCGAGTCAGCCAAGTCACACGGGCTGGGGAGCGACAGGGGGCAGCAGTACCGAATGAATGCCACAAGATGAGCGCCAGCTCGGGGACCTGCTCCCGTTTCTTGCTAAGCTCCAGCAGCGCAGCCTCCCGAGTATTCTCGTTGAGCAAGTCGGCAATGTATGCCATGGTCCGCCGATTCTCCTCTGAAATGTTCTCGTGACCGCCGTCCTGCGCGTGTGGGGCAGCCATGCTTCCCGCGGCCGAGTGATTTCCAGACATGCGGCTAAAGTGCTGGTGCTGCTGGTGTTGTTGCTGGTGCTGCTGGGCGACGGAGACGGCGCCCTGGTGGCCGCCCGGCTGATGATGCGACGGCTGCTGCTGCTGGTGCAGCCATGGCGAGTCGCCACCCTGAAAGGGATGGTGTCCGTAGACGTGCGCCGAGGGAATCATGGCGTGAGGCAATCGGGGGACGCGGCCGGGCTCGGCAGCGCAGGTCCTGGCAAGGCACAGTCTTTTGCGTGTGCGTCACAGAGGGTGCCGATTGGCGCAGGTTGCGAGAGAGGCCGACGACGGGTAGTTTAGAGGAGGCGCGCGTCTGCCGATGACCGTCAACGTGTGAAAAGAGACTGGATGGATGGATAGATGGAGAGGGGGGGGGCTTCGGCCTGAGGCAGCTGCTCCTCGTCGTGTCGTCGTTGGGCGAGGGCAGAGCCCGTGAGGGCGAGCGCTCAAAAGTCTGCGGATATCTGGGTAAGACGAGGGAGGCAGTCTCGGAGCGATTTGCGGAGCCGGGATCTTCTCTCGGGCGGGAGTCAGCGAGGGGAGGGGGGGGGGGGTAGATGGGTCGAAGAAGGGTCGGCTGTCTCTGTCTTCGTCTGTCTCTCTCTGTGCGTGCGTGTTGTGGGCGGGCATGGAGGACGTTGATCAGTCCACCGCCTTGAGCCGCAGCGCTAGCGACTGGCAATGCACGGACCACCACCGATGCACCTGGTAACTGCCCAGGCCTGTGGGGCACGCCTGTACTTTTGCGCACGTCGAGCAGATATCTGTGTACTACTGCGTAGGAGGTGTTTGCGACAACTGGGCCCGTCCCTACTTAACTGCTTCACCGCCTGGCAGGTACTTCTATAGGCAGGTAGGTAGGTTAGATAGGTAAGTACCTACCTACCTATGCCTGCCTTGTCGGCCTCGGGCCACTCTGCTGTTTTACTCTTCAGTGAACAGCTCTTCAGTGAACAGCAGCGCCGCCAATGAACGTGCTTCAGTGGTCATGGGCATGCCGTTTGCTCCTCGTACCCACTGCAGCTACCTATTCTAAGAAGGTACCTACGATTCTACCACGAGGCATTGCCCCTTTGCATGTCCCTTTGGTTGCTCTCTGGCCTGCTCCCTTCTGCCAAGGGCGAGCTCACGGCATGTACAGTACATACATGCATTGCCCAGGCGCCATCCTGCTGCGTTATGTCAGTGGCTGGTATCGTCCTCGCACAAGCCCGTCAGACTCAAGCACCAATGGAGGCCCCAGGATATCAGGCCGCAGGTGCTGCGCGCCTCGCAACGGCTCTCTTAGCCCTGTATTCTCATTACTGGCCTTGCCCCTCGTGCCGCCCAGGGCAACAATTACAAACACCCATCCCCTAGACTGCCCTATACAATCACGACGCTCGCCTCCTTTCCTCCTCCAGCATCTACCCGGATAAGCACGACCAAACAGTAACTAGCTGACGATGGTTACATCCACGTCAAGCGCCCTCATTGCTGCATCGACAATAAAGCAGGACGAAAAGAAAAGAAAAGGCAAAGGCAAGGAAAAGAAAAAGACCGCTTCCCGCAATGCAGTTTCGCTCCATCTTGGTTCCGATTCGCGGCGAGTGCCGCCCAACATCTTTGGTCCATCAGGCTCTTCCTCCCCACGCGTCGCCTTGGCCATACATCCTCTTAAGCCTATAACCGAAGCTCTCGGAGGATCTGGTCCGCCATGTTCTTGTACTGCCATGTGTTGCCCGTCATGCGCTTGAACTGGATGCCGTGCAGTGACAGGAGAGGCACCTTGACGATGAAAATCTCAAACTCCATGACCAAGCTGCCTCCCAAATCGCTCTGCACCTGCGTGCTCGTCTCCCCGGGCACCCTTCGCGAGACCCCAGTCCGTCTCGGGATACTGTCCACCGATGCCTCAGAGTTGGAGAAGCTCCGCTCCCGGTCCGGCCGGTCTCGGTCCGATCGGCCGGGTGTGCGGGGCGTCGTGGGCGGACGCTCCCGATCCATTTCCCTAATCTCCTCCCGCTCCCGGTCATCACCTCGCATGAGACCGCCGAGGCTGAAGCGACGCCGGTGGCCGGGCGTCTGCGCTGGGCTGCCGGGAGGGTCCTGCACCTTGTTGAGGTCAATGCTGGGCGCGTGGCCGCAGCTAAACCCTCCCTTGATCTCGGTAAAGTCCACGTTGAGCCGCCGGAGCACTCGCCTTATGTCGGCTCGGATTGCGGGCACCGACTTGCCTGATGTCGTCGACACGCTAAAAAGACCCTTGAGGAACACGGGCTTGGCCAGGTCTGAACTGTCCAGCCTGTCCGTTGAGACTCCGCTCTGCTCCTGCTCCATATCCGTCTCTTCCGGGACGTCGGCCTCCTGAGCCTCCTCTCTCCTAAGTCGGCGGCGCTGGATGCTCTCTCGCCGGGCGTGACCCAGCGACTTGGCCCTCATGCTGACTGATTTGGAGTGGCCGTGACCTCTCTGTGGCGCCTGTCCCTGATTTTCGTTTGCGACAGACTGATCGGAACCGCTCGTCACGGGAGGGTCCTTGGCGGTGCCTTCAGACCCCCGCTGTCGCCGTATTTCGGCCGAGTTGACGCTCGTCGATCGGCCGAGGCCTGATCTCCGGGAATCCTTGGAGCCGCCTGCGGAGACAGGTGGGCTGAGGAGCTCGCTGTGCTGCGGCTGACTTCCTCCCGAGCGGAGTCCCGACGACGGGTGGGGGCGGGAGTCGTCCTGGTTCTGCCGGCCGCGGCGGATGCTGAAGCTCTTCTTGGGAGTAATGGGAGGAGGGGCCTCGGCAGGGGAGTGGACCTGTACCACGGGCGGATGAGAACGATGCTCCTTGTCCACGCGCTCCGGATCCCGACGCTTGCGGGTGCTGAATCGGCGAAGCAGCCCCGCAGCCGTGCCTTCTTTCTTCTGGAACTGGCCTGCCTTGGACTCGGGCGGCTGCGGTGGCAATTGCGGCTGTGTGTGTGGTTGATGGTGGTGACCGTGATGCGCCTGCTTGACCGTGTCGGGCGCGTCGTCCTCACCGTGAGTTCGAGCCCGTGGCCGGGTCCGCCCACCGGTGGGCTTCTCGCCCGGCATCTCGTACGCCGAGGCGTTGGTATGAGCTGCCTGTGGGGGCGCGATTGAAGGCGACGTGACGTCGGCAGTAACCTTGTCTCGCTGCTCGCGTTCCTTGTCCTTGTCCCTCTCCCTTTCCTTCTCCTTCTCGCGGGACGCGCCTTGCGGCACTGGCAAATCGCCCGCCTCGCGGTCTTGCTTCTCCTTGACTAGGTAGTAGATAGACAGCAGGGGGCTGAAAGCATACAGTGGATCGGACCCCAGCTGCAATGCCTCGGAGCTCGGAGCCGTCAGCGTGTCTCGGCTGTTGCCAGAGCTTCGTCGCTTGTAAAAGTCGAATCCAAACCCGCGGCGTTTCTCTGCGTCTCTGCTTGGCTGCACCACCTCCTTCTCACGCTGGTACGTCTTGACGGCTTGCTGGTACTCTTCGGACTCGATGATCTTGGTGAGTTGGGCCTTGATGTTGTCAGGGGAACCAAAGTTGAAACCCTGCATCGCATGTACGACTTCCGGGTCCAACGGATGCGACAGGGGCTCCCGGGCTGGGAGATAGTTGTCGGGAGGCCCGTTGAAGCCCTTGGTCATCCAGGGGTGGCCCATGACCTCCTGCATGGTGGCGCGCTGCTTGGGGTCTGTCACCAACATTCTCGACATGAGATGCTTGCATTCTGGAAGCCAACTGTTAGTGTCATGAAGGGTACGCAGGGGGTACGTGGTGGCAATGAGCATACCGCTAGACAGCCAGCTGGGATAGTCGACGAGTCCCTTCTTGATCTTGGCGTGGAGAGCCGGCATGCTCTGATCGTCAAACGGCACCTTGCCACAGACGAGGACATATAGGACAATGCCGAAGCTCCAAACGTCCACCTCTGGCCCAGTGTAGGCCCTGGCCTGCAAGAGTTCTGGTGCGGCAAAGTATAGGCTGCCGCAAAACGTCTTGAGATGGCCGCGAGGGGCAAAGAGATTGCTCAGCCCAAAGTCAATGATCTTGATGTCGCCCGTCTTGCTGATGAGGATGTTCTCGATCTTCAAGTCGCGGTGGACGATGCTGTTGCGGTGGCAGTAGTCTAGGGCGCTCGCGATCTGGCGGCTGAACTTTCGAGCTTGCTTCTCCTTGAGCTTGCCGTGGGAGATGATGTAGTCGAGCATCTGGCCGCCATTGACGTATTCGAAAAGCATATACCAATGATAGTTTGTGCGCACCACGTCCCGCATGCCGCAGATATGCGGGTGGTGGAGAAGGGTGACGATGGCCGCCTCGCGGGCGGTGCGTATTTCCTTGGACTGATCTGCTCGCTCCTTGTCGGCGCGGCTTTGGTGGCCATCATCGGTCGAGCCACGGGGGACAATCTTGCACGCGACCTAGAGTGGCGAGGCAAATAGGCTCAAAGGTTAGAAAGGGGAACCGACGGCGACGACGGGCCAAGGGCGGAGAATATCAAGGGATTTCAACAAACCTGCTCGCTACCATCTTCCTTGCGGGCCAACTTCACCTTGCCCATGCTCCCGGCGCCTATGGTCTTGCCCAAGATCCATTTGCCAGACTGGGTGGGGATGGTTGTGCGCGACCGTGTCTGCTTGGACTGTTGCTGTTGTTGGGACGACTCCAAGGCGGCGTGTGATGTGGCGGCGGCGGCGGCGGCTTGGGAAGAGGCCGAGGGGCTGCCATTGCTGGGCAAGGCGGAGGGAGGCATGTCGGGCTGGGGCCGACGGTGGCGATGGCTGGACCGCGTGCTGCTCCGACGATGCGGCGGATGGGAGGACGACGAGTCGTCGTCGGCGCCCCGGGAAGGGGGCGGCGGGTGGTCGCGGTCGCGGTCGCGGTCTCGGCTTGAGCTGCGCTTGGAGTAGGATGGTGCTAAGTGCGAGGTCTCGTAGTCATTGTGGGGGAGGATATCCTGGATGGGGCGGCCCGAGGACGAAGTGCGACGTTGACGGCGCGGGTGGTGGTTGTGGTGGTGGTTGTGCGGGTGGTGGGAATTGTGGCTGGGCAATGGGGCGGCCGCAGCAGCAGCAGCAGCAGCGGCAGCAGTAGGGGATGACCTGGACGGTGGACGGGCGGAGGCAGCGCCCGCGGAGGCCGCAGGAGGGGGGCGGGAGGAGCGCGCTGAAAAGGACCGGGATGGGACCGCCGCTCGGGGCGAGTAGGAATAATCAGAGCTCGCCGCCAGAGAGGCCGCGGTAGTCATGGCGAGCAAGGAAGCAGTCGACGCACGCAGGAGGGGGAACAAGGGAAATGAACCCTAGAGAGAGAGGGGAGGAGGTGAGACAGCGAACGAGGCAGAAGCTTGCGGGATCGCTCGCTCGTCGTCGTTCGTGGCGATGCGGCCGCTAAAAAGATGTACCACTAGCAAGAACCGGGCGGATGAGAGAGGAAGCAACAGGCAGGCAGGCAGGCGCTGCAGGAAATTGGGAAAGGGGAGAGAATGAGGACGAGAATTGCGAGATCCTCCAATGGCGCAGACAAGTTCTTGTTCGATGCAAGGGCAAGCTACCAGAACGAAACGAAGGCGACGGGATGCATGTACTGAATGTATTTTACGGACTCGTCCTCGTACGAATACCTACAAGTACCACCTACATACTAGGGTACCTACGAAGTACCTACCACGGATACAGTACCACCCACAGCAAGCACAGCAAGCACAGCAGCCGCCGGCCAACAGCACCGGCCACGTCCCATCTCTCTCTGTGCCTGGCTGTACCCAATTGGATGCGAGAAGCCATTCGCTGTCCTTTTTCTTTTTTTCCCCTCTCCATTTCAAAATTCAAAGAAACCCCACCCCCTTTTCCCCGTGGTAAGCAGGCGTATGGATTCGGAGTCGAAGACGACCTGGGAAAGGCAAATGGATGGATAGGCCGGCCCAGAGCCCACTGTTAAATCCGGTGCCTGTTTTATGGGTGCCGAATGCACCAAGGCCGACCAGCCCCGGCGCCATCATGCCCCAGTGGGCCGCCGCGCTCGAGGTACCAACGGATAGTGGGTCGGATGGGCACGTTGGCCGCCGCAACGGCTTCTGTCGAGCTTGGCCTCATGGCCTCTCATGGCGGCCTGATTCTGGATTTACAAGGCAACGATCCCGTTGGCAGCAACCATGCGCTGTATTCGTACTGTACTGTGCAAAAAAGGGGAGCAAGTTTGCATTACAACAGTTTCAACGTGAACATGCGGCCTTTGCCATCGGCGGGAAGACACATCCAGGTAAATCATGTACTGTACCTAGGCGTGCCCCGTAGAGGCGCTGGCTCGTCGTGAGGCAACCTTCAACTCCATCCATGATGGCGAGGGCATTGTCGCATGCACGCACCCTTGTGCCTGGGTCAGGTACTGTGCATGAATGGCCAGGCTGTTGATGCATCAACCGAGTGCATGCTGCTCAACGGCGAATGATGCCGCTCATTTACACCTGTCCACCAACTGCGGCCTCAATCTCATGGCCGCCGGCGCCCGATGCCAGTAAGAGCAGCTCATCTCTCGGTTTGAACGTGCTCTGGACACTCAGAGACCTTCGACCAACTGGGGCTTCGCCTCCCTTGTAGAGAGCGTCGGCCAACCCATCCGCGCGGCCTACATACATACGTCCCTCGAGTCAGGTGCCTCAAAACCTCATCGACTTGTGTACAGTACCTACCTATGTACTATCCGTATGCACGTACATACAACATCTTCGTAGACGCGCCATGGCAAGTTCCGAGGTGCCTGCACACCGGTGGGGCCTGGGATGACGTGGCCAAGAATACCTAGTACTATGTACTGTGTACATAGTATGTGGTTATCGGTGCCATTCACCGGCCTTGCAATCAGAGCCCACATGGCCATGAGGGTCCGTTTTTTTATTTATTTTTATATCACCGCTGAGTGCCGTCGATGTGTCATACATACGTGTAATCTTCTCTTCAGGTAATTGATCGACGCAGAGATACATGGATGCTTGCATTGGTAGGTATGTATGTACAGTACTCCGTTCACTAGTAGGTACTTGCTTCCGCGCCCCAGGCCAACGAGGCGGAGACATGTCAAACGATAAGACACCATTATCGATAATACGGACCATCCGCAAAAGCGTCAAAGCTTCCGCCGAGGCCCAGAAACTATTCAGTCATCACAACGACCCGCAACGTCCGTCTTGAGAACGTCAATCCAAAGCTCTTATGGAGCCGCCCTGCCTGCGGACGCGGCCCTCATGTCCCATAAGCGATCCCGCGCAGCGTTCGAGGCAGACAACCACGCTCCCTTTGCCGTCTACGGTACTCCCCTGCCGAACGAGGCCGAGTCCCGCGACGATGGCTCCTTTCTGCCGCTTTGGAAGCAGGAGGTGAGGGACGACAAGGGGAGGAAACGGCTGCACGGCGCCTTCACGGGAGGCTGGAGCGCAGGGTAGGTTGATACCCTGGCAGAGGCTTGAGGCGCCGGCTGATGTTCGCAATGGCAGTTATTTCAATACCGTCGGCTCCAAGGAAGGCTGGACACCGTCTACATTTACTTCGAGCCGCGAAAACCGCCGCAAGGATGGCGATGTGTCGGCGCAACCGCGTGCCGAGGACTACATGGACGACGAGGATCTCGCAGACGCTGCCGAAGCACAAAAGCTACAGACGACACATGCATTTGCGGGGCTTGGCTCGTCTACCCAAGACCAGGCTCCCTCGGAAGGACTCCGGGGACTGCTTAGGGCCGAGGGCAACACGATGGGTCTCCAGCTCTTGCGACGAATGGGTTGGAAGGACGGCCAGGGCATCGGTCCCAAGGTCCGACGGAGCGCACGGCTGGACTTGGATCGAGCGTCCGCAGCTTTGGGCAGCGAAACATACTTCTTTGCTCCCGACAACGCACCGATGATTCAGTTCATTCGAAAGACCGATCGAAAGGGGCTTGGGCATCGGGGAGAAGCTAGGCTCCAGAGTCTAGGGCACAATAAAGATGCAGAGGGCGACAATGACGACGAAGGCGGCAACAATCACGCGTGGGATAAAGGGGGCGTAGACCAAGGATCCCGCCCGGGCCTCCTTACCGATGGACCGGGAAAGCAGCAACCACCGCGAGGCGCATTTGGCGTGGGAGTACTCAACGACACTGGCTCCGACGAGGAGGATCCTTACGACATTGGCCCAAAGATCAACTACAACCGGACCATTGGCGCGCAGAGGAAGAAGAAAAGCAAGAAGATGGCATCGGCTGTTGTCAACCCGGCTCTGGCGAACGCACCAAAGTTCGTCCCCAAAACCGCAAGGACTGGAAACGGCTTTCGCCGCTGTCACGACGGGCGGCTGCCCCTCGATGGGTTTGCCCTGGCCAAGCTGACCGAGGACTTTGCCGCACTGTTCTCTCAATATGCCCCCCCGCCTATACCGTCCGGATGGAGATCGGCGAGGGACCCATCAGCGGTCCCTGGCGCGTCGCAGTATGTGTCGACTGCGGACGCAGCCAAAGCTTCCAGCCTCGACCCCCGGTCCAGAGCCGCCTTGCTCGGCGAAAAGCCCCTTCCCGGCAAGTCCGTCTTCGATTACCTGTCCACTTCGACGCGAGAGAAACTCGCCGCGGCTTCTGGAAAG
Organism: Ophiocordyceps robertsii; assembly: GCA_027405785.1. Taxonomy (NCBI): domain Eukaryota; kingdom Fungi; phylum Ascomycota; class Sordariomycetes; order Hypocreales; family Ophiocordycipitaceae; genus Ophiocordyceps; species Ophiocordyceps robertsii. The sequence continues at coordinate 22,861 of JAPEBW010000058.1, read as the reverse complement.
AGCAATCTCCCTCCGGCACGGGGTGAGGTGCTGGCGCAAAACGCCGGGACGGCGGAGGAGCGGCTTGAAAGGCTTTGGGATAGGGCACCCAAGCTAGATCGCGACTCGGCGGCGGCGGCGCTGTCCAGAGCCGCCGGAGGACCGTATGCGGACAATGACTCCAAAAGGGCGCGATATCGATGCTACCTTGAGCACCAGTCGAACCCCGGCCTGCCTCGTCCGGAAAAGACGGAGGGAATGACGGACGAAGACTTTTTGCGAGAGATGAGCGAGTTTTACGAATGCGCACGCATTTTCAAGCCAATGACGGGGTTCATGGCCTCTCGCTTCACGACTTCCAGAGCGGCTTCGAATCCTTTGGGGGGCGTGGCCGGCGCAGAGCTGCCTTGCATACCGGAGCCGAAGTTGGTTGACACGGCAGAAGAAGCGGCCAAGGTGGGCATGTTTGGACACTTGACGCGCTCAGTCGAGCAGTTCTTCCCATCTGCGCTGCTGTGCAAACGGTTCAACGTTCGGGCGCCAGCGCACACGCGCACAGACGCGGAGCCTGAGCAGAGGTCGGCCGGAAGCACAGCCGAGGCTTGGCCGGCGCCGGGCCGCGGGGGACAGCAATCGCAGCGAGACCAATGGGCGACTTGGGCCGTTTCTGTGCCGGCTCAAGGAGAGGCTCGGGGCTCGCTGGCAGGGCCGATGCGGGAAGCAGAGATCGACGAAGTGGATCCAGAGAGGAACGAAACGCTCGAGAGGGAGGCGGCCAACGCAGCGGTGCTGGGGGGCATATTTGGCGACAGTGACGGCGAGTGAGGGGCTTCAGCGTGTGATTCCACTGGTTGAGCGCAGTGTGCATGCTGGCGGAGATGACTGGATGTCGACGCGGCGAGCCTCTGTCGTCTCCACCACGCATCGTGAAGGCAGCAACGTTCCCGATTGTTGAATTATTGGACTTTAGGGCGTCTATGTTGAAAGAGCGGTTTATAGAGTGCATGCGCCAGCCCTTGTCAAGCAGCCCAACAGGCGGCCGCACAGCTACTGAGGGTCAAGCTACCCGGTATCCATAGTGCATTCATGGGGCACATCGGCGTCCGAGGCGCCAACGGCGTGACGGCTCACTGCTCTTCTTGGAGCTCGCCCGCTAGCATCAAATGTCCATCCAAGTTTAGAGCTTTGTGACGGCGGTCAAGGTGGCGCTGATTGGTGGCGATGGCACTGGTGCGCCTTGGTGGGCAGAGGTACCGGCAGGTGTCACGGGAATATTGGGCGCCTAACCGTGGCCAACTTTCCGAGTACCTCTGCGGGCGCGCAGGGCGGCTGGCGGTACTTGACCAGGCCCAGAGCGGCGCCGTGGGTGCAGGTCCCTCTACATGTGTTTTCCCAGCCGCACCTCGCCTCTAATCAAATCAATTCATCACCCAACCTGCATCTCATCTCTCACCCCCCCTAATCGCATCGTATCATAACCTACCTTGGCTCGCCCTTGACGGACACACCACAACGAGAACCGCCCACAGCTTCGACCTGTCGCCGCTCTGTTCCTCTCCCATGTCGCCTTCCTGACGCACCCGAGTTCCGTACCGTACCGTGCCGTACCGTACCGCACCTGTCTGGGAGCCCCAGAACTCTCCCTCTCTCTGCCTGCTTCTTCGTTCACCCGACCCAGATCTTCCCCCCCTTTCAACGGTTACGCCGCTGCGATACTCATTCCAACCCCATCTTGACTCCCATTTCCTCCTCCCTTGCGCCGGACCGCCCGTCCGAGACCCGCCTTCGAACCGCCGCATTGTCTGGAACGCGGGATCCTCGCACCGGACCGTCTGAGTCCTCCTTGGCCGAGCTGGAGGTAGCTGAGGCCGCCCTCGACGTTCAGCATCGCGACGACGCACTCGACACCGACTCGGAGCCGCCGCAGTATCCCGCCTCCGAGGCCTCGTCGCCTCTCCGGCCTCCGCTCTTTTCCTCGCTCTTTGTCCCGTTCGCAGACCCCGGCGGGCCCTCGGGCAAGGCAATCGCCCACGACGTTTGTGCGTCTGCATCGCTCGCCGCTGCCGCCGCACCCGCCTACACATACAAGCCGAGCCCCGAGTCGGAGCCCTTTGATCCCGATCAAGCCGTCGCCCGGGCCTTTTACGACCCCGTCGCCGAGACCAAGAGCGTCCTTCCCCGCGACACAAAGGGTGAGTCGAGTCGCAAGGACTTCGACGCCGAGCCACCGCCTGCCTACTCAGAGGGCGACAGTCCTCTTCAGTCCTTTACATACGTCATGTCGGCCGCCGGAGGAGCCGCGAGCATCATCACCCAGGTCCAGCAGGGCGGACCGCCCATCAATGCTATTGGAGGTGCGTCCAGGTAGCTCGAGTTGGCAAGCCAGGCAGACACTGACTCCTCTCTTCCCGGCACCTTCAAGATGTCGGCGCCGACGAAGCCATCGCCATGGACTTGCGGTAAGTTGCCAACCCCCCCTCCCTGCCGAGACAATAGCCATGGATGAGGCTGACACTGCGACGGCCAGGGGTACCCGATTTGTACTCTCGCGCGACGAGCTATTGACGCTGCCCGAATTCGTGCTCCTGTCTCTCTTCCCCAACGGGCTTTTCCCAGAGGGGCACATGAATGGCTTCTCCGAAAATGACGCCGTGCAGGTCGATGTGAGTGCATGCCAAAAAGACCCAAGGGCGCCGCCTGAAGAAGAATCAGTAGCTGAACCAAGGCGTCTTGAAGTATGATCCAGCTTCGCTGCAGTACATGCTCGACTTTTTCCGCAACGTGGCCCAGTCGATTCCGTCGGAGCCATCACCCGCCACGTCGCAGGACGGCGAAGCGATGCCCGTGGATTCCCCCGGGTCGCGCGACGACTCTTCGAAGCGCGCGGGCATCATCGTTCTGAGGGAAGACCTCGACTTTTACGCGATTCCACCCCGTGCCGACATCAACCAGCCGGACATGATCAAAGTTAAGCGCGCCGCGGCTCTTGCGCTGCAGCAACAGGATGGCATATTTTCCGGCCTGAAGCGAAGCGACGAACCGGGAACCACCGAGGCCCACCTTATCGAGATGCTGACGGCAGGGTATGGCTCTGCTTTTTTGGGGTCGTTGAGAGCACCAAAGGCTAACTCGAATCCACCGAAGGGGCTTCAACCACGACGACCGCTGGGGTCACCGAGCGGGCGAGCCCAACAAGGCCGTCATCTGCAGTTTGGCGCTGGCCCGGCTGCGCAGCGACATACGCGGCAACGACATGGGGACGAGCGCGGTGGGCATGGCGCAAAAGTTGCTCCTGTTCTGGAGGAAGCCGGCGCGCCGCTGCTGGTGGGAGGGCATCGAACTGGACAACATTGAGGGCGTCGAGGGAAAGCTCAAGGTATGGATCCGGCGCGTGTGGACGCTGGAGATGAGCGTCATTGGGCTGCGATGACGAGGTTCCCATGCTGGCCTGCCCCGGAGGGAGGAAGGAGACGACGGGAGGCACAGGCAGCGCGCGGCGGAGCATTTGATTGGGCTGGCAGGCGTCATCAGGGTATACACACACGGGCTCGAAGGGGCTCTGGACTGACTGGGCGATTCCCTTTGGTTGATGTAATACCTCGTATGCACAAACACACAAATCATAGCTAGGTAGCGTCTTGTCTACAGCAACGGGGTTTTCTTTTGCGCCGCGCAGCTTCACATGATGATGTCTTGTCCACATCAAGGCCGAGTGTTGGGGACTGGGCGCGGCATGGAGCAGGACGGAAGATGCGATGAAGGAGGCTGCTTCTTTTCTGCTTGCCCCCCCCCCTACCTTGCTCCGCCTCCTTGCATCTTCACTCCCCTTCCCTTGTGCGTAGCGCCTCCGACTCACACACAGACACACACGAAAAGGGAACCGCGTTCCCCCCCCCCCCGTCGGGCCCTTGGAGATGAGCGATGCCTGGCACACACAACGTCACGGGCCAGAATACCATTCATCCACGTGCCTGAACTAGATTTTCATTCCTCGAGACCATCACGTCCGATGCAGCCTGGCTTGCACCCCGGGCGCCTGTGTCAACCAAGACGCGCTTTTCATCAGGCACCGCCTCGCCCCTGGCCGCCGTCGACCCTGTCCGTAGATCCATGCCACCCATCGGCCTTGCTCCAGTCGCCTCCGCGTGCTGGTGCCGGTCCCACCCACAGCAATCGAGCCAGTATATGTCGGCGTACCAACATGTCTTCGCGTCTATTCGCCTCAAAACGCCTTGCGACCGTTGCCAATAAAGGTTGGCGGGGACAGAGATGAAATCAAAGGGAAGAAAAGGGATCCCGAATCCCTCTACTCCTCGATGGTCTTGACGCATTCCCACTCGCCCCGGAGGTTCTCCTTCCACAGAGAAACCTTGTTATCCGCTCCGCTGACGACCAAGACGTTGCCGCTGAGCGACCAGCTGACCCGCCACATGGCCGCGTCAAAGTTGAGCACCTTGCAGTCCCACTGGCCGGAGCCGGACGCGTCCGATGCCCAGATGCGCACCGTCTTGTCTTGGGAGGCCGAGGCAATGTACGACTTTTGGAGCACCGTGGGGGACCAGGCCACGTCGCGCACCCAGTCGCTATGGCCCGTCAGGGGCTCGCGTTCCTGCTTGTACGACTGAGAGGCTGGGTCAAAGGCCCAGATCTTGAGCGCGTTGTCGGACCCGCCCGTGACGAAGCGCCGGTTGCCGACGGAGCCCACGCCGGGGGCGCTGCTGACGATGCTGCCGGGCGATGTGGCGGGCGCCCACGAGACCGAGTTTACCCCAAGGCCGTGGGCCGGGAAGATGCTGTGGTCGAAGCTGTTGTCCTTGAACTCGAGGACACTGACGTTGCCGTCAGACGAGGCACAGGCGAGGAGGCAGCCGGCCTCGTGAGGGGCCCAAGCGACGATGTTGACCGAAGCCTTGTGGAGGGGGAAGTCGTAGATTCGCTGCCACTGGTTGTTCTGGGGGCCCTGTTCTTTCCAGATGAAGACCTTGCCATCGTATCCCGCCGACGCTAGGATGTTGCCGTATTTGGGATGCGCCCAGGCGACGCACCAGACGGCGCCTTCGTGACTTCACCCAAGCCAGATTAGCCATGTCTTCTATCGGCGGGGACGTGACGGAGCCCTACCCCTTGAGCGTTTCCACTAGGCGCTGCGTCTCGCCCTCGATTTCAAAGATCTTGATGGTGCGGTCGCTCGAGCACGTCGCCAGCTTGCGGCCGTAGTAGTCGAGAACGGCATCGTGCTGTGCAGGCCCTGGTCAGCTGCATCCAGCTGTATGGCGAGGCGACGTACAATCATGTCATCGTGACCGGTGTTTGTAATGACCTGCGCAGCCTGCCCGGGAGAGTAAGCTTCCGAGGTTTCCAGTCTCGCGAGGGGACCCTTCTCTCTGGCATGGGGCCGTACCATCTTTCTCTAGCCAAAGAGCGTCGACGATTCGACGCGGAAGCGGTAGGAAGCAGGAGGGTGGAGAAGAGGTGTGGACAGGGAATGTGATGAAAAGAGGCGATTACTGAATTTTGTGGGGAGAGAAGAGGAGAAGCGACTCTATTCCGTGCAGCCTGAAGCTCCTGACGATGCTGTCTGCGACGTGCTCTGGCGGCTTGGTGTTGGTGACAGCTGGCGGGCTTGAGCTGCACGTGACACGGTGGGCCCCTGGCGCACGCACCCCACTTTGCTCAAACCTTCCAGCTGCTGAGCTGATCGTGAGCCTCCTTTATTACCTTGACGACACTCAGGAACCCGTCTATTTTTTCATCCAAATGATTTTCGTTGTCTCTCCAACACGCTGTGCAGCGAGCAGTGGGCTTGGAAGCGCACGAACAATGCTTTTCCTCTCAGTCCTCGGTGTCTTCGAGGTGAAGGGCATCCCCTATCAGGTGAAGCTTCATCGAACTCTCATCATATTGAATTCACAGCAACGGGACCGGCTACCTCGTACTTTAACATCTCTCGTCTAGCTTGGACCTACCATCATGAGGTCGCGAGAGTGACCATGCAGACGCGGGGCGGCACCAGTGATGCTGGGTACTGACATGCGGACTGGATCGACCTTGGCAAGCAGTTGACGGCCGCGGAGTTGGCATGCTCAAAGGTACACGAGACAGTGTGTGGAGCTCAGCTTGTATGCATCAAGAGGCAGCCCCTTGACTCCCACACATGGGTGCCCACACAAGGATGGCCGCACACCCACAGCAGTGTATGTAGTCCGACGCGGGTTGGACGAAAGCCCTACATGTCCCATCCTCTCCCTGGTGACATCAAGAGAGCAACGACATGCTTCCCCCCTCTGGTGGGATATCTTGTGGCACCAATTCCTAAACTCAAAGCAACCAACATGCCCTGTTGGCCTTGAGCCCAGTGGCAAGGCCGTGACATGTCAGCTTAAACTCATGAATAAACCGGGCTCAAAACTCAAAATATCCCGCCCGGCTTGTCTTGTTTCCTCATCAAGAGCACCACGCCACTTTCAATCGGCAGCAGTTACTCCAATGGCCGTACTCAAACAGGGAACACGTCTTGGAGCTATGGCTGTTGATGGCTTTGTGAGGCACGTGCTGGCCTTTGTCCTAACCCAAAGCTATCATGGTCAAGGGTAAAGTAGTTTCGATTGGGAGCAGCACAGGCCCGGCAAGCCTATCCCACTTGACCTTCTAGAAGACGCCAATGACTCGAAAGCGCGAGCTACCTACCCACTGCGAGACTGGGAGCAACATGCTGTAACAGCCATTCTTTTGGTGCCCATCATATCAACACTCTTATAGGCTTATGCCTTTTTCAAAACAATAACGGTGTGCCATGTTGATCATCAGTGTCCGAGGGTGCCAAGGGAAACCAAGGCCCGGGCAGCACGGGTACCGGGGTTGAAGGCTGGCTCGTCGTCATTTGAAACCCGCTCGGAGGTGGCCGGAGGGGTTCGGACGAGCCCACTGGGAGCCTCGCTCGAGAAGGATGCTCTCTCCGGGGCCAGCCTCGTCTCCCAGTTGCAAGCTTGCGCCCATTTGGAATCGCATCTATGACCGTCTGGCCATCCTGGTGGCCTTGGCTGGATGCTTTCAAATGCCAGGCATCATGTAAACAAGGTCGCCTCCTAATAATAGTGCCCACGACTCGCAAATCCCCAGAGCCTGGCATGGCACATGGCCAAGACGCCATTACCTAGTGCCCGTGCCAGTCAATGCAGTAAACGACGGCAGCAGGCGCAGCGTTTCCCTCCCTGACCCCGACTGCGGCCGATAGGCTAATCTCGGCCTGCCGTGGGATTCGCCTCCCTCGGCCTTCCCACCGCTATGATCGAGGTTACCAAGGACGCACTGCCAAGCCACTGCTGGCTGAGGCGTCGAGCGAGCATGGTCTGTAGCAGGTGCATTGACCGATTCAACGGGCAAGCCGGCCGCCCCTGTGAGAGGCCCTCTCATCGGGGAGCGACATGGCATCAGAGTGTCGAGAGGGCGTATAAATGCAAACAAATTCCCCCATTTCAGAACCGCCGTCCTCCTGCTGCTCATCACCCTTCTTTCTAATCTAGACAGTCCTTGCCTCGACTCACAAAATGTTCAAGTCGTCTGCCCTCCTCGCGCTCCTGTCGGCCTCGTTCGGCTCGGCACAGTTCAGCAACCAGACGGCGCGTCCCGGCTCCTGTCAACAACCCAGCGGCGACTTCAACATCACCTCGTTCCAGCTGTACCCGGAGAATCTCGACTTTGACCCGAGCAGGTGCCGCATCTACCTGGGGTAAGGAGGCACCTTGCAAACGCACCTACAGCCGCTAACCCGCTCTCGCAGTGCCTTGTACAACGCCTCCGTCGCCATCTACGACATTGCGCAGCGAAGGGTGCTCGACGATGTCATCTCAATCCCCAACATCACCAACAACCCTCTGCTGCACGCCAGCGGCATCCAGTATGACGACCGAAACGACAGGCTGTCCGTCATGCTCAATGCCGGCGCTGCCTTTGACACCCAGGGTGCAGACACAACGGGTGACAACAACGTCATGAGCTACGACCTCAAGAAAGGCTCCATCAACTTCATCGTCAACCTTTCCAACCACTCCGATGCCGAGTTCAGGGGGTTCCAGGACATGGAGCACGACAACGAGGGCAACATCTTTGTCGTTGGCACCTTTGGCGGCAGCCTGATGCGCATCAGCGCCGACGGCCTCAACGTCACGCAGTGGTGGCGGGCTTCCAACTCGTCCGACAGGGGCCTCACCGGCGCCGCCAAGTTGAACCAGACGACGCTGCTGATTACGGACAACAGCGACTCACAGGTGTACCGCTACAGCATGACGGAGCGCAACCAGCGCACCAAGGTTGAGCTCTCGGGCGCCGACAACATCAGCCCCGACCTCGACGGCATCTACATGCCGCCCAAGTACAATGGCACCGTCCTGCTCGTGTCTGCCCAGACGAACGGCACCGTTGTCCTTCGCAGCAACGACGGTTGGGCCACGGCCGAGAGGCTCGGGGCCATCCCCGATAAGTTTGCCGGCGAGCAAGGATTTACCACGGCCTCGGTCGAGGCCGGGGGCCGCATCCTGTCCATCCACGAGTACTTCTTCGACAACGGCGGCACCCTGCCCGGCAGCAGGTCTCAATTCCCCGTCGCCGACATCACCGACAGCGTCGAGGAGCTGCTTGCCGGAAACTCACCCGGCGCCAATGGCACGAGCGCCGACGTCCCGGGCTCGCGCACCGGCGGCTCCGGACGAGTCATCATGTCTTGGGGCGTCCTTGGTGCCGCCGCCGGTCTGGCGCTCATGCTTAATTAAGCAGACGGCGGTGGCGGTCTTTCACCATGTATAAATGCGTCAGTAAATATTAATATTTAGTGGATATTCATCAAGACATGCATTGCAAGAAATGTGAAGCGGCCCATCCCGCAAACTGCACCAGGCTTGGGCAGCTCATCGAAAGTCTTGGGCCGCCCATGGAATCATCGTCTCGGTGATGCCGAGTGCGGCATGTGCCACGACCGCAGCATCAAGCACCGAGCCGAGTTGATGTGTAGAGCGTGGCACCAGGATGTCGTCGACACGCTGGCGATGTTGTCTCGAGCTGGACCAACGTGGTCTCGCGGCTCTAGGAGTCTAGGAGATAGGGTGCACGTGACGGCCAATTCCAGCATGTGCGGACCACTAGCGTCGGAATATCAAGGCTCCGCTCGCCGAACCTCGGGCCAGCCGGTGCCTTGTAAGCCGTCGTGGCTACGCCATCGTCGACGATAACAAATACTCCCATTTAACCCCTTGGAACCAGCAGTCTTTCCAGAGCTCGGCTTGTGTACCAATAGCCACCAGAAATATACCAGTCACGCGCGCCACCACTTGTTTCTTGCGTCAACATTTGCTCGACTGTCCTCCGGTTCGTTTCCTCTGTCGAAATATCGCAAGCGCTCTACCCGTCAAGCTCCCACTGCCAACTTCCTCCTTGAAAAGACGATTTGCACACGCCTTCCCATATATGCACGCTTCAATTCCGGTCCCGGATACCCCTCGACAAGCTCTTGACTGTCGCCCACCTCCTGCGCTCGCCCTCGCAGACTCGCGGCACGAACACGACTGACTCCCGTCGGGCGATCATGGCCGAGGCATCTTGCAGCGGTGGCACGCCATTTAAACGCCTCATAGACCACCAGTCCCGCGATGTCGGCCATCACCAGGATCGGCTCGTCGATCGCTCCGGAGTCGGCCCCCCCGCTGTGAGTAGCCTCAGCGGCTTGTTCGTCCCCATCTTCGGTTCATGAATTCCAAGAACTGACTCCGTCCCTTGTCTCGCGCAGTCTTTCCGATCCGCCCCTCGCCGTGCCACGCCGGGTCAGCAGAGCTTCGGTGCCTTCATGAACGAGCCCCCGTCAGCGGCCTCTACCCTCTCCACCTTGCCCCCCGACCCCGCCGGCCGTCTCGGCTTCCATGCCGCTGCCCTGCAGTCGCCGCCAGCGCATCCCGAATTCGCCCCTGCGCGTGCATCTCCCGCCCCCGACGTGAGCGGATGGGCTGCCGACTTTAACCGCTTCTCTAGCCAGCAGCAGATGCACCCGACCACGCCAGCGCCGGCCATGCATATGGCGCATCAACAACCTCCCTCCATGCTCAACTTCAGAACTGCGTTTGGTCAGCCTGGCCTGGCCTTTGCGCCCATGCTTGACCGTGGAAGCATGGCTCCGGCACCGCATCTCGAGTCTGGATTTGATCAGGAGATGGCCAGGTGGATGGCGAGCCACGGCGGAGGCAACATGTCCGATGTGGACGCCGCCATGGACCAGATGGCCCGCGAGCTCCAACTCAACGAGTCGACGCTCCCGGAATCTTCTGTCACGCAAGAAGCCGTGCCCGTCACTCACTTCACCGACCTCGATACGCCCGAACTCGGCAAGCTCTCCCTACAGGAGCCCGCTACGGGTCCTCAATCACCCCTTCATGCACCACAGGTGCCGGAGCCAGCGCAGCATGATCAACAAGCGGCCGACGAAGCGGCGGCACAAGACAAGTCGGCCGTGTCCGAGGCCGCGGAGAGGCTGCTCGAGTCGGTGCAGCACGAAGACGGGGAGAAGTGGCAGAATTCCGTTTTCCTGTCGCTGATGCGCGACTTTAGAGACGGCCGCAAGGACATAGTCGAGAACGAGATACGGCAGACGGCCGGCCCTGGCGGCGATGAGGCCACCGAGCACCAGCCCTTGACCTGACGTCAAGAGGCAGTAGATCCAAGGTTGACGACAGAAATCCCTCTTCCAGGTGGCACTCGCAGGGATGGTTCCCTGGCCAAGCCTCGTGCGGCACAGCCCTTTGCATCCTGCAAAAAGCCTCTCTTTGAGGCTGCCTTCTACTGATGCCGCCGCCTCTTCACGCGCGGACAATGAAAGGGGATCATGGGGCGGCGGCCATCGTCCTTTACCGTTAGCACGGAGCCAGTGCTCGACTCGGCTGAGGTGGCAAAAACCACCAGAGCCGGCCCTGGTTCAACCATACGGCACACGTGTTCTTTTGCAAGGATTGGCCATTACCCTAACTCCAGAATCGCGGAGGCGACGACGCGTGTACCGTGTAACGTCTATATCTCGTGCGACTTTGATATCTCATGTGCAATATAATGACTGGAATCCTTCCTCGCTGGACGCCGTTAGCAACACACGGACATCAGGGCCAAGTACCCATCTCAACCGATATGATACATCTCCACCTGCAGGCCAACCCGAGGCTCCTTTCTCCCTTCGTTTCGCGTGTCCCACCCCCTATTTCAACCAAGGACACATCTAAACGCGGTCCTAGAGTCCTGAGCTAGCGCGAAGGCCGAGAACCTTGATTATAATTCATCTTTGCCCATTCTTTGCCGCCATTGGCGCAGGCAGGGTCAAACGGATGGTGAGAGACGGTGCGAGAGCCAGAGTCGACCAAAGGAGAGATGCGGAAATAGGAAGCAACACGAATCAAAGCAAAAACGGTAACCGACATTCATGTAGCGTCTACTCATTTATGCACACATCTGTAAAAGCCAAGGCTGGCATGCCTAGAAGAACTGTTCATCTTCACCTGAGATATAAAAAAGACACTTTGAGAGAAATAGGGCATTAGTCGCCCCATGTTGATGCCTCGTAACTAAAACGACACGACCCCCAGGTCCGGCCGGTATGCGCCCCGTTGTACCAAACTCCAATAATCTCGAAAAAGTGGCAGCCCGATACCTTTTCGCCTCTGCCCGGTGGCGGCGCACCCTTCACGTCGACCACCAGAGACACCCGCAGTCGGTGAGCTCGAGGACTTCTCTCGCCAGGATTTCATTAGGGGGGGATCGCTGGGACAACGCGTGCCGCTCTCGTTGGCGCTGGGCGATCTGCTCCGACGGGTTTTTCCAGTTCTCCACGATGACCGTCTCGATGTTGTTGCCGTCCTTGTCTTTCAGATCTTCCTTCTCACGCCCGCCATCCTTGATCTCGACCTGGCGACAGCGAGCCGCGGCCCCTGGATCGTCACACCAGCGCCGCTCGAGAAATTTGACGACTTTTGGGTAGGCCGGCATCGGAACGGGCCCATCGTCCAGTGTCGCCTCCGCAATATCAGCACCCATTGTCGGGCTGGTCGTCCTCGACGAGGTTACTGTCGGTATGCTGACGTTCTGGCTGGGGTAGATGAAGATTTCCAAAGTCGTGTCGGGCCACGTGCAGATCCAAGGCCTGTCACCCTCCTTGGCCCCTATGTTCTTCCGCTTGAACTTGGGAGGGAGCCCGGGACCATCGCCATCGGGACCAGGGAAATGCTCGCCTCGTTTTGTCTTCTTGCCGGGGAACTTGTCCTCGGCCACAATGACCGTCTTCTCGTACGTCACCTTCAGCCACCAGGCCGGGCCGCGGCCTTCCTCGAAGGCATCGGCGACCAGCTTGAGAGATTGTGGGTCCGGGACGTTAGGGGGTTGAGTGCCCCAGATGAACTTGGAGTTGGACGCGTTGAAGGCACTCAAGGTAAGCTCGTAGTTGCTTGTTTCGGGAGCGTTGGAGACGGCCTTGACATTCATCGAGTAGAATCGAAACGGTATGTCGCAGCTCCATGCCTGGGCCTGTGTCGGGTTCAGGAAGCACGATTTCGGGGCCTGGCTGGTGTCAAGGGGAGGTAGAGAGTAGGAGCCTACGGCGAGGGGAGGCAAATTGGGAGGCACGTCTGGCAGAAGCTGGACATCTGTAGACGACGCTACCGGTTTGCTGTCAAGCTCCCTGTGTGGGAGCAGCATGTCAGCCAAGAGCCAGCCCGAGGCAGCGCCAGCCCGAACAAACTTACCCTTCGGCATGGGGACCGGCACTGCCTTTCTTTGTGAGAAGGGTGCCGATCACGGTGCCCAGGACAACTCCAACGATGACGATGCCCACGGCGAGCAGGCCAATGGCCCAGTAGGGCACAATGCCCCATAGCTTCTTCCTCGCTCTCCGTTGCCATTTCGTCAACGTAGCCTTCTCGGAGATGTCACGGGCGGCAGTGTTGATCTCGTGCTGGCTCGCCTCGCTTCGGGAGGTGGGACGGGAATGAGACAGAGCTGGTAGGTCGTCCTCTGTTGACGAGAACTCGGGGTTTCGGGTTGCGATGCCGAGTCCTCCGGCACCCGGGATGGTTTGCGAGTCACGGGTGGCTTCGGCCGAGGACGGGGGCGTGCCATCGACGGGTTCGGGCGACTTTCTTCTTGCGTTCGAGTCCTCGGGATACCGGGTGTAGGGCGGCAACTCTTCCAGGTGCCCCAGTGGCCCGATCAAATCGCCAGGTTCGTCGCCATCCGGACCTAGCTGTCGTTGATAGTTGTTACCCATGCCCGTGAAGCCGACAGGGATTTCTCCCTGAGCCGTTTCCTCGCCCGCGGCCGTAGTTTGCGGGTAGAGTGCGTAGGGATGAGTCGGGCCACGGGGACCGACGTAAGATTGCCGATTGGAATTGGGGGCCGTCGAGGAGGTGGCGGTACTGAATGTTCGTTGCGGATACATGGAATAGGGATGTGAAGGGCCAAGAGGACCCCGGTAGGGACTCTCAGGTTGCATGAGCGCATCGGGCGTGGCCCTGTCGGACGAGACAGGCGCGTCTGGATGGCGGCGACGAGCCGAGCTTGAGCCATCATTGCGGAGCGTCAGAGAATCGTGTGATCGCGGGGGTTTGGAGGCGCTCAACGGTCGACCGGAGTCGGAAGTCGTCTTGGGCGGAGCGAGAGCAGTGGACGGCGTTGGCTGTGTGGCGGGAGTGAGTGGTATTGAAGCGTCATTTTGTGTCATCTCGGGGGCCGGAGAAGGCTGGGTAGGGCGGAAGCCGTCTGCGATGGCATATGCGCTCAGGTCATAGTCGTCATCACTGCGAGCGGAAAGCCTCGCTTCCCCCCCCATCGACGATCGTGGTTGGAAGCCCGAGGCGGCGCCGTCGGATGGGTCCATGGGGCTCGTCGGGGGTGATGATGGAAGCGCCGGCAGGCAGATCTAGTCCCGCGGCATGAGAATCGCGAGGGAGCACGAGGGAACCGCTGCACCCTGCGGGCTCTCGGGGCCTTGCTCAACGTCGTTGCAAGCCCGGGTCGGACGCTGTCGGTCGGGCAGGGGGTATAGAATTATCAATCGAGCGCGTATATGTCGGTCGCTAAATATGCGGGGCGTAAGCGAGCCGACGGCGATGGCAATGAAAAGGACGGGCTGTGCGAAGCCGTGTCAACGGGGCCAGGAGGCAAGTCGCGTGGTGCGGAAATGGATCTATCAAGGAGTCTCGTCTCCCCGGCGGAGAGAATGCGTGAGAAAGCAGTGAGGAGAGAGAGAATTGGGGGTGGTGGGGGGGCGCCTGGATTGGTGGCAGCGATTGATTTGCGGCCTAGCACCGAGACTCTGGCCACTGCAGTCCAAACTCAAGAGGCAGCAGCACCAAACGCTCGACACCAAAAGGGGAATGAGCGAGATACTCCAGAGCACAGTGGTGGGCGAGGGTGAGATTGGGATGCCGGCGAATCAAGAGGTGGGCGCCCTCGGAGAACCCTGACGAGGACGAGGAGAGTGCCGTGCCGGTGGAGCGTATTATTTCGGTCGTAGCCTGGGGCGTTATCCGTACAGAGAGAGGTACCTAGGTAAGCACCGGGGAGTCCAGAACAGGGGGATTCGTGGATGGCGCGACATGGATTGGTGCTGGCTGGCCTACAAATACTCGGGTAGATGTGTTAAGGAGGATACCTACCTGTGTACCTGGGTGGTAGTAGGTAGGGCCTTCGGGTGGAGCGGCATGCATCCTTCGCCACCGTGCGCTCCTTGCGGACACTGTACTCAAACCCTTTGTCTTGGGGTTCGGTCGCACGCCCTGAGTCGCCGAGAAGAAGCCTGAGCGCGACAGTGCGGACTCACGTGGAGAATGGTGGTGAGCACAGTGCAGCAAGCGTCCCGATAGCTACATACGCCTCTCGACCGAGATGAGCGCCAAGTTCCCTTTCCTGTTAGTGCCACATGTTCCCCAAGACAAAGAGACGGATTACTCGAGGCACCTAGAAATGCCAGCGAGGTGGTTGGCACGAACGTTTCGCTCCGCCTGGGGCGGTGACGACTCGAGGTCAGCACCAGAGGGCCCGTTGATGGTCGGGCCGTGGCGGCTGCAGGAGGCGCCCGTAAGTGCCCCTGTCTGTCCCAGCAGCAAGTGAAGTACCCGGCGCCTAGCGCGCAGACACTGCCTCGGTCAGCCATCAAACCCCGCGAATGAGGCGCGGTCTCTGCGCCAAGAGGCCGGAGAGACGTGCCGTGCACAGGGCTGCAGGCTGATGTGCCATGGCCACTTGTTGGGCGAGATGCATCGCCGTCCGTCAAATCTCGTCGTCAAAGAGGGATATACTCTGTACAACGCTTTGGTACATACATATCCGAGCTTGCATCAAACCGTTAGGCCCCGTTCCATGTTTAAACGGCATGTCGTAACTTAATAGCCAGAAGTTACATAATCCAGTCTTTCCCTTTCATCGTAATGAGCGTGCTCCACCTCTTGGAATGGCGGCAAGAAAACAGATCACCTCGAGTCAGCACCGCGGCCATGGAGTACTCGCGCGCACCAATGGGGCGGCGCCTCTTCCCGGTTTATTATTCTTGGCAAGTGCCGCGGATATTTGACTGGGTCGGTTGATGCGGGTCGGAAACGAGGCCAAGCCAGGGCAACACAAGCATATCGGTCCTGGGCCAAGGACAGCGAGCAACCTTTCTGGTCCGGCTGCGCCGCTAGCGGTAAACAGACATGGCATGGATGGACGCTGCGGCTGAAGGGGACGGAGAGTCGACACCAAACGTGTCTGGGCTAATCACAAACGGGCCCGTGCCAATTCACGTTTTGGCCGGCGGGGGATTGAAACCCGACCACGAGGCTTCGCTGGCTTCCTGCAAAACGCCTTCTCATGGGCCCAGCTTCATTTTGCCCATCTCGGCTATTGGTGTTGGAAGCCAAATACCTATCCGCTTGGGGCCAGATGGGACGGTCGAGTCAACGCGGCATGCTACGCAGCAACTCGGCCGGATTGTGGAAACGGGACTGAACCGGCTGGCTCTTCTCCCGCCCGTCGCGAAGTCCAACAATCGAGGCAGTCCGCCGCCAGAGGCTTTACATCCAGTCCTTGTCACCAGGCCTATGCCGGGTCGTCACTGTCATCAGCGAGCTGACGGCATCGGTGTCACAACGGGCTGCGCCTACCGTGAATCTCGCTGCCTCATCCTCTTTCACCATCTCTTGCCCTCCCATTTCCTGTTCAGTTCACACCTCTTTGCTCGCGGAAGAAGCAATGAGGGAGGGCTCGTCGCCCCAAGCCGTTGGCTGCGCTCTCCCTCCTGCTCTGTACGCCGCGTACACACACTGTGCATTTCTAACCCCAGACTACTCAAGACATACTTCCAACCCCCGCACCACGTCGCAGAGTTTCAGATAACCCAAAGACAAATACGGACACTAACTCGCCTTTCCGCCCGAGCCGTGGCGCCACGCCGTCGAACCCAATTGCTCCCAACGCTTGCGATCCGCCCCTAAAAACACATGGGCGGGTCTCCTCGCGCTCGGCCCCGTGGGTCGTGTTTCCATAAGTGTCCAAAACACGAGGCCACATCCATTGATTGCAGCTGCTCTCCGACACGACCGTGAAGCTTGGTCACTGACGTCCGCGCAGGACCATGGTCCTCGACTCCCGCTGTCCGAGCCGGGCGATGAGCGCCTAATGCCAATGAACCAGCGGCATCAACGAATGGCATTGTGCATTGTGCGTCGTGAAAACTCTTGATCTCAGCTCCGCATTTGCCGAACCCGCGGTGGCCATCCCCACATTGCGGCTTGAGGCTCTTGTGCCATCGGCAGGCGCCGCAGATGCGATCCTAAGTTCTCAACCAGCCGATTGCATTTGATCTCATTCGCCATCGGCGCGAGTCTCTTGGACGTCTTGCGGCACTCTTTGTACCTGATGCTCCAAGTGACGAAACACTGTCACCTGCCAACTACACCTGCGATTTAGTTATGCATCAGCCGAAGCATAGAGCCCTGCTTGGTGCTAAGCTACGATACACACAGTACAGCCCCCAAGCAACAGCTGTCACGCAAGCCTATGCCTCGTGTTCATGTGGGCTCGTCCTCGCAACCCATTGGGCCCCAGCACGAGATGCAAGACGAGGCATTCCGGGTTGTCGGGCCATAATGGCAACGTACATATGCCCTGTACGCACGACCAACGGCCGGCCAATCGAGCCCGCGCGCAGGTGATGCCGCCTGGCGTGCTACAGATCTGAGAACGCAGAGGTCGTTGGAGCAAACAAGCCACCCAGCCTGCACGCAGCCATGGAATCTTCAGGGGTGCCATCTACGTACGTACCTGGCCGTCCTGCTTCGTTGGTAAGATGTGGTCAAGCCTTGGAAGCCACGAAAGGGGTTGCAGACAGACAAACAGCCGTCTGCTGGCCCCAATTCTCCCTCGACACATTTTCGATGTGGGACGCCCCGAACGATGCTCTTCCGCTTCTTGGCTGCATCCGCCGAGCAAACAGTCTCTCTGCTGCCGTTGACACTCGAAACAGTGCCACTGCCTCGCGGTCCCTCGCACAAAGCTGTTCGTTCCCGAAGGACGAAAGGCTTGTCCTTGTTTAAGCGATCCACGGCCCAGGCGGTTTGCGCTGCTTCCCACGGCTTCCCCGGCCGCCCGTGCCTCAGTGACACCACCTGGAAGCGTCTAGTGACGTGCGGCACCGCTGCTGCTGCTCCTGCTGCTCCAATCGCTCAAACTGACGTTGGACTTTGCGTGTATCGCTGCCATGTACGACTTGGAGGCCGACTTTCGCGTTGGCCGAGTGTTGTACGGCAATCGGTTGCTTGCTGCAAGTAGTCAGCTGTCCGGATGCTCCGTGGCGAGCCTCGCACAGCTGGCTTAGTTTCAAGGGCCATGCAGACATAATAATGCATGCTGCCCATTCCGTGCCGGTGCGATGGCTCTTGAACCTGAGACGGTACGCCGCTGGATCGCGTTCGCTGCTGCCCCCAAGGAAGGCGGTGAACTCAACTCAGCGTGGTAACGACAAGGCCGATGGCATCTCAAACCTCAAACCGATAAGGAAGCACAAGACTGTTCAGCCACGATGTCCTCCCGGGCCCACTCGTCTGCAACCTCGCCCTCTTCGTCGTCGTCATCGGATCGCAAGGTTCGCAATAAGCCAACATTTCAACCGCGAATACAACAATTACCAATACCGCGAGAGAAGCCGTTGCGGTTGAGCATCATGACATACGTTTCAGGGGCATCCCGCGACGTTCGCTTTATCAGGAAGAAGGTTACGGCCGTGTATTCGGATGGTGTCGCGGACGGGACGCTGTACTGGGTTCGCGACAAGAGGGGTTCTTCGCAGGGCTCTTCGGTTCAGTCTCAAGAGCCGCCACTCAGCTACCAGCCTGTGCAAGACGGGCATTATGTTCCTCCCATGGGCAGTTATTACGGGCACCTATACTACGGATATGGCGGACAAACAGGCGTCTCCGGTGGCAAGCAGCAGCATGAAGGCGCAGCGCACGAGATTCCGCGGGCGACGAGGCCTCGGGGAGGTGTGCCGCCCCAAGGAGGCCCATACGCGACAGGCGCCATGCCACCGCCGCCGCAGGGCGACGCCTGAGCACCTGTCCATCTCTTGAGTGGCTCCTGGGCGGAGTGGGATGGGATGAGGATGAGGGCCTTGGTGAAGTGCGGTGCGGCGAGGTCTTTACTTGAACAGTCTCGAATTGGGATGATGTTGGCCTGATGCGCATGCTGCATCAGGGGCGTACGGCACGTGCGTGTGATGCTGCGAAACGGGACGGCCGGTGGCGGGGCAGACGGGGCGGAGGGAGGTGGCGGCCGAAGAGGCGTATTCTTGTCTTGAATGGGCGCGTGCAGCTGACAGATGGATTCGAGGGAGAGAGATGAATTCTCCGCGTTTACCCGTATAGGGAGGGACGCGCTTTGCGGCTCCCCTGCTGCGTCAAAGTACTACCTATCCAGTGCAGGTAAGACTGTGAGGCTGTGCGGCGGGCTGTGCCAAGTGCCCTTGGGTTCTTACACGAGACGCACATGCAGGCGATTGCTTGCGCGTTCTTTTTGCTCAGGCAGCTGGATCTTCATGTGCATGTCCAATGGCCGTGCTTCTGAGTGAGGCGGCGACGAGGTGGCGAAGAAGACGGCGAATGAGTCAACAGGCCGTGTGCAGGGATGGCTTGATTGGAAGCAGCCAACAGGCTGAAGTCGATGGGGATGACGTGGATAGGCCGCCATATTTGCTTGCACATGTAACTAAAGGAAACGGAAGTGGGTGGCCGGGGAGTCAGACGACAACGTTGATCTCGAGCTGGTTGGCAGCCTAGGCCTACAGTACAGTAGCTGCCTGCAGAAGAAGGCTGGAAGGGCCGGTGAGGACGGGCACGCCATGTATATAAGGGCGAGCACATGCAGAGAAGGGTGACGGCATCTTCTTCTTCTCTCCTGTCCTACACGTGCTGCTCGACGTGTTGACCGAGGCTTGCCTTGCTCACCAGCGCGCCAACATGGACAGCGACCAGCCCGGCTCGCCGGTCTCGGGCGTGCCCTCGCCGCAGTTTGCCATGCTCAACTACTTCTTCCCCGGCTTCTCCGTCTTCAGCTCGGCGGCAAACGCCTACTTGGAGACGGACATCAACACGTTTCTGCCGCTGCTCCTCGCCCTGGTGGGCGTCTTCTTTGTCTGGAGCCAAGCGCGCGACTCGCTCTGGAGCCTCGTCGACGACTACCTCATGTCGTCGGTCTGCATCCGCACCGACGACGAGGTCTACAACATGATGATGCTGTGGCTGTCCAAGCAGGGCTTCTCGCGCAACTCGAGGCACTCGGTCGCCAACACGGACATCACGTCGCGCAACCCGTACATGTACCGCTACGCGGACTCGGACGACGACTCGGACGACGGCTCCGACTCGGGCTCCGACTCGGGCTCCGACGACGACGGCGGCGGCGGCACCAACGGGCCGGCCGGGGCCAAGAAAAGGGCCCTCCACTACACGCCGGCCTTTGGCTCGCACTTTTTCTGGTACAGGGGCCGGCCGCTGCTCTTCGAACGGCAGAAGAACCGCGATCAGGTCAACCTGCAGACGACGAGCGAGCGCGAGGAGCTCTCGCTGCGGTGCTTTGGGCGCAACCCGCGCATCCTCAAGGAGCTGCTGCTCGACGCGCGGCAGATGCACCAGAGCAGGGACGAGCGCAAGACGCTCATCTACCGCGGAAACCTCAACGAGACGTACTGGCAGCGCTGCATGTCGCGCCTCAACCGGCCCTTTTCCACCGTCATCCTCGACGAGGGCGTCAAGAAGGACCTGCTCGCCGACGCCGCCGACTATCTCGACCCGACGACGCGCCGCTGGTACGCAAACCGCGGCATCCCCTACCGCCGCGGCTACCTGCTCCACGGCCCGCCCGGCACGGGCAAGAGCTCGCTGAGCCTGGCGCTGGCCGGATACTTTCGCATGAAGATATACATTGTCAGCCTGAGCTCGGCCGCCGCCACCGAGGAGAACATCACCACGCTGTTCCACGAGCTGCCGACGCGCTGCATCGTCTTGCTCGAGGACATTGACTCGGCCGGCCTCACGCATACCCGCGACGACGCTTCCGGCCCGGCCTGTGCCCCGTCGTCCTCGTCGGCTGCCTCGACGTCGGCCCCGTCGCCGGCCCCGCCCGCCGCGCCGAACCAGGGCGCCCCACCCCCGCCGCCCGGGACTCCCGTCGTCGGCGGCCGCCTCTCCCTGTCCGGCCTCCTCAACATCCTGGACGGTGTCGCCTCCCAAGAGGGCCGAATCCTCATCATGACGACCAACCACGTCGAGAAGCTCGACAAGGCCCTCATCCGCCCCGGCCGCGTCGACATGATTGTCCCCTTTGGCCTCGCCGACGCCGAGATGACGTCGGCCATCTTCCGCGCCATCTACGCCCCCTACGACAACGAAGCCGTGGCGAGCCACCGCTCGGCGCCGTCGGGAAAGGACGCGCGCGACGTCACCAGCAGCACCGTCTCCGACGACAGCGAGGCCAAGGAAGAGCGGGCCGCCATCCGCGAGCGCGTCGAGGGCCTGGCCGCGCGCTTCGCCGCCAAGATGCCCGAGGGCGAGTTCAGCCCGGCCGAGGTGCAGGGCCTGCTGTTGCGGCACAAGCGCAGTCCCGACGGCGCCATTGCCGCGGCCGACGAGTGGGTTGCGCGGATGCGCCGAGACAAGAAGGAGCTGGCGGAGCAGAGGCAGACACTCGAGCCGCAGCCAGAGCAGCCAAAGCCTGGACGGTCCGAGTCCGGGGAGTCAGACCCTGGCACGTCCGGGTCGGAGCCTGAAGGGGCCAAGGGCAGGCCCCAAGGGCGCGGCGGGGAGGACAGTAAGAAAAGCACCGCCTCGGAAGGGATCAAGAGTGAAGCTGAGTTCCAGGTCATCGTCTCTGAGGCAAACAAGCCGTCTTCGGCAACCCCCAAGGCCTCTCTGGCGGAGGTGAGGTTGAAGGGCGCATCGGATTCGGGCTATGACACGCCATAGTTGGGGGCTCGGCCGCATGTGAATAGCGTCGGCGTTGCTGTCTTTTGGGTTATCCGCGAGCGTACATACAGAGCCTCCTTACGGGGTAGTAGAAGTGACAAGAAACAAGACGTTTTGGAAGAAAATGCCGCTGCGGGCTCTCGTCCGACCGCCCCATCCCCGCCTGTACATGCTCATGTGGTCCCGGTCAGTCGTCGGAACCCGGGGGCTCTCCGAGCTGGGTGGGGCCCTCGGCGAGACATTTCCCGGGAGTTGGCGGCTTTGCTGAACTCTATTCACAACTCAGTCGCCCGGAGACCCGTTGAGGGATTTGGTGGCTCATGAAATCGGGACGGTATGAGGTAAGGGGTAGCTACAGTCCAGACCAAGACTCCCGACACAAGTCTCACGGACGGATGGGATCGGGCTTGGCGTGAATGCAAGGACGGACACGCCCCCGAGGGGGGAAGGATTGAGCGAGTTTTCCCCAAAGACGGGCGGCGACTTTGGGCCTGGTTGGAACATGGAGCCAGTTACGCGAATGCGTCGAGCCGACAACGACGGTTATCGAGAGGCGCACAGGAGGCGCCTATCAGATACTGCAGTGGCAAGGAATATACATACAGTATCCGCACATACGTCGGCAAGGGATATTTGCATCGGTCAACGGTCCAGCTTGGGAGTCTCTTGCAGAGCGCGAGGGCGCGTTGTCGGCGGCGCGATCCGTCGGCCGAGGGCTCGGGGAGAGACGCAGGATGAAGAGGCCATGACTCGCTTTCTACTGGAGGATCGAGGATCGAGGCGCCCACAGGGTCTTGGGCCGTTGGTCGGGCACGCGTTTGGCAGCCGCGACGTGATGTCGTGTCAGCGCAGGACTGGGCGTACCTCGGAGCCAGCCGTGCATCTGCAGAGAGGGAGGGTGGCATGTGTTCGATCAAGGTAGGATGAAGATGAGCCAAACCTGGGAGGCTTAGGTAAGAAGCCGTGGGGTAGCGCCCGATCACCGGACCTTGACTTTGCCGAACGCTCAGTGACGCCCATGGCACCTTGTACCTAGACTTGTGCCCCGTAACACGTGCAGCTGGTGCAGCCCTAGATGCCCTAGGTGCCCGAGCTTTGCTGTGCCCTGACATATCTCAGACAAGGCCGGTGCCAAGTACTCGGGACTCCCCAAGCGTTGAGACCCTGGCGTCAGTCGCGACCTTGGACGACGGCAATCAAGGCCGGCAGAAAAGGGGGCTGCTAAAGAGTCCACAGCGCAATAGAGGCCGCTCAGGAAACAAGACCCAAGGTCATTTCTTCCCATCAAGTCCACAGTACTTAATATCCCGCGCCCCTCCTCCTTTCCTCATGCGTGCCCCTCCAAACATACATGCAGTAACCATTGATTT